>PVHT021183705.1:33558056-33596888 GCA_004024745.2 Catagonus wagneri | reverse complement strand
TTTTTTTTTTTTTTTGTCTTTTTGCCTTTTTATGTAGAGCCGCACCAGCTCTACATGGAGGTTCCCAGGCTAGGGGTCTAACAGGAGCTGTAGCCGCCGGCCTTCGCCACAGCCAAGGCAACACGGGATCCGAACCGCGTCTGTAACCTACACCACAGCTCACGGCAATGCTGGATCCTTAACCCACTGAGCAAGGCCACGGATCGAACCCGCAACCTCATGGTTCTTAGTCGGATTCGTTAACCACTGAGCCACGAAGGGAACTCCTGCAGACCTGTTTTGCTGCGGAGATTAATACTGCACTGAGAATTGGATCAGGAGGTGTGTCCACCAGCTTGGACCCAGAGCAGCCAGCTTCAGCCCTTTGAACCGCCGGGAGAGAAAGTTAGAGAGGCAGTGCCACACGGCACTCACACCTGCATCTGAGTCTGCCAATTCTAACTCTACTACGGATCCAAGTGGGGACCAGACAAATGGAAAACGTCCTGGATGCAGAACAGGCTCTCTGCACTGGCAGGCCAGGCAGGTGCCATGAAGCGAGGCCAAGTTCTCTGCTACCGAGACTGTCTTTTCCCAGCTTGGCAAAGACCTCAGAAAGGGCAGCGGACTCGCAGGGAAAATGCCCGACTGTCCCCCAGGGGACAGTTTTGCTGCCTGGACAGGAGCCAGAGACTAGCTTCAGATTTTAATTAAATAATCCAAATGTGGTGTCATTTCCACAGAACTATATAAGGTTCATAGACCTTTTAGCCACATTATTGCACCTGTTCCTCTCACCCAATGCTTCACTAAGGTTGCAGGCCAGAGAGTAGCCCTATTTCACAGATGAATACACTGTGGGTTCAGAAAGGTGACGTGATACCCAAAGACGTAAGGCAGAGTCAGAATCTGAACTGAGACCTCAGACCCTGCAATTCCTAGTCCAGTGCTATTTACATCGCCCAGAGGCCCCATAAGAAGGAGGCAGGCCCGCCAAGTTTGCAGATGTTGTCAAGCTCAAACAGGGCTACCTGACAAACTCAAAAAGGAACTCAAGGGGATCGTAAACTGGGAAGAAACCAAGTTGGGTACATCCCCTCGACAATTCCAAATATCTACCTGTAACAACTGTTTTAATGTCTGTCCTTCCCACTACACCCTGTGGGAGCAGGGGCCCCAACGTTTCTACCAGGGCTTGGCACATAAAAGTTATTCTACACAGCTGACCCTTGAACAATGCGGGGATCAGGGGAGCCTGCAGTCAAAAATCTGAGTATAATTTATAGTTAGCCCTCTATAGCTGGGTTCCAGTGCATTCACAGATTGAACCAACCTCAGATCACGTGGGGCTATAGTATTTACTACTGAAAAGAATCCATGTACAAGTTGACTCTGGGAGTTTCTCTCGTGGCTGAGCAGAAACGAATCTGACTAGTACCCATGAGGATGCAGGTTTGATCCCTGGCCTCGCTCAGTGAGTTGGGGATCCGGTGTTGCCGTGAGTTGTGGTGTAGGTTGCAGATGTAGCTCGGATCCCGCGTTGCTGTGGCTGTGGCGCAGGGTGGCAGCTGAAAGCTCCGATTCGATCCCTAGCCTGGGAACCTCCATATGCCTCGTGTGAGGCCCTAAAAAGACAAAAAAATATATAAGTTGATTGTGTAGTTCAAACCCATGTTGTTCAAGGGTCAACAGTGTCTATGTACGTGGGTGGGTGTGTGTTTGCGGAACTGAGCTGAAGTTCAGTTCTCTAAGGGACTCTGGAGCCAAGTAAAAGGAAGACAGCCTAAAAAAAAGCCATTTCTGGAGTTCCCGTTGTGGCTCAGTGGTTAATGAATCCGACTAGAAACCATGAGGTTGTGGGTTCGATCCCTGGCCTTGCTCAGTGGGCTAACGATCCGGCGTTGCCGTGAGCTGTGGTGTAGGTTGCAGACACGGCTCGGATCCCATGTTGCTGTGGCTGCGGCGAAGGCCGGCAGCTGTAGCTCCTGTAAGACCCCTAGCCTGGGAACATCCATATGCCGCGGATGCGGCCCTAGATAAGCCAAAAATACAAAAAAAAAAAAAAGCCATTTCTGACAAAGCAGGGACTGACCAGTAACTCTCTGATGCCAAGGCAAGAAGAGAAGAAAACGGATGCATACTATGATAGGAGGGGGCCTAGCAGTTATAAGAAATTTCATGTGAGTTTGCCAAACAGCTGAATAGGTCAGCAAGGCTGTGGACCTCCGGGGCAGCAGCGGGGGTGGGGGCGATGCTGAAGGCAGCACACGCTGCTGTCTGGGATGCTGTGGGTTGGCTCCAGGGACAGGATGGGCTCTAAGGCAGCTTTCCAGTCTCCACTCACTTCCTATGAGCAACACAGATGTGCCTGTGAGGTCAGAGTTGACATGAGCACTTCCAACTGGGGACAAAAATGGGGGAGGGGACCAGATTCTTTTCACCCCTAAAAGGAGATGTGCATCTCTGAGGGCAAATTTAACAGAGTCTACATTTGTCTCTAGTTAGGATATTTATTCATAGTTAACAACAGCAAGAAAAAAATGTGTGTGTTTGTGTGTTGTGATGGTAACAACAACAAAAAAACGTGTGTGTGTGTGTGTGTGTGTGTGTGTGTGTGAGAGGGGGGCAGGTAACAGTTGGGAAAGGAAGAGCTTCCTCAAATTCTGGCAAAACAGAGACTGGGTACCAAAAGACAGGACCCGCACACAACTGAAACTCACGTTTCAACTTCCCTGTTCGTGTGGCAAAAACAGCAGAAAGAAAAATTCCTAAATACAGGACTGATTCAACCTCTGTGAAGAGCAGACCGTGAAAAGATGATTTGGCTGAAATTCCTCTCTCAAAGGAAACACTTCTCTTTGGAAAGAACAGTGCTAAACAGAGGGTTAAGGTACCAAATGAAAACAGTGACAGGCAATGACGGTTCGCCTTTGGGGTCATGTCCCTAACTGGGTGGGGACAAGGACTTTCCGGTGTGCGGCACCCAGTCGGTGCTGGGCAATCCAAAGAGGGTCCCCTGGGCTCTGTGTGCCACTTCTCAGGGTTTGTAGATTAACATAAGCGATCCCAAGGACTGTGATGTGGAAGATGTGGTCATTGTGGTATCAATGAGAAAAACAAAACTAGGCTGTTTTTTCTTTCCCCCCTAGTTTGGAACAGTGGTCAGATTATTAGGAACCAAGAAAGGAGGAGACAAAGGAGAAAGTAAGGGGCAAGCCTTCAGTAAAAGCAAGGACCATCTTTGAACAATAGTATTTGCCAAAACAAAACACCCAAAAGGCCCACAGGGTCTAAAATCACTCAACTGTCCTGATATGTTATGGTGCGTCCTGGCTTGTTATTCAAGGATCAAGAACATACTCAAAGGACGTGGCTTTCTTTCTAGGAACACCCGTGGGGAAGGTTACCTTCCTTCTAACAGAGAACCTTCAGCTCCAGAAGGGTGGAGCCAGAGGCGACATTCTCTGTTCCTCCCGGAACTTTCAGCTTAAAATAACTGGGGTGCACGGTACGTGCTGAAGAACGACAGCTCTGGCACTTCTGTGAACTGCTGAACCCTTTTTCTTTTCCTAATTAAAATTACGCATCCCTTTGTGCTTTTAAAGATGTCACCTTTTTATTTTAGTACAAGCCAAATCAATTATTCCTTAAAAACACAGTAGAGCGAGAGAGGTGGAGGGAGAATAATTGGAGCCCTCATTTCAGAGGCCGACTTATTCAGGACTCAGTGTGGTAGCTGCATTTTAATAAGAATCAATCCTCAGCACGATATTCCGTCCCACTGGCAGGGCTGGAGGGCTGCTGGGTTTATGGAGCTTTGGAGGATCCCTTTAACCATGAGCAGGATCCTGAAACCAGCTTTTTCTAATGAAGAGTGAATAAAAGGAAGCCTGATCGGCAGATATGGAACTAATCAGTTTGTAAAAATTCTCCCCTGCTTCTCCGGGGTGGTCTGCTACGCCCGTACAGGCCATTTTTCCCCACCGATAATTACTTGGCGACATGAACTTGTGTAGGAAACCATCAACCGCATTGAATGTGAAATTCGTCCTCTCTCTAGCACTTGTCAGAAAAGGAAGAGCTAAAAGGCAGAGTCTAACAGCCCGGGGCTTTTTATTTTTTTCCCAAGGCACGTCATCATATTAATCATTTGGCTTTTAATGATGTACTAGTAACTCCTACAAAATGTATGCATGTTCAAATAAGAGTCACCTAAAAAAAAAAAAAAAAAGGAAACCCAACTGCAGTCCGGTTAGTAATAAGCCTGATAAACAAATGGTTAGATGCTTTGAAAAAGCAGCAAAATCAATCTTTATATTAGAAAATTTAAAATTAGTGAAAACCATGCACAAAAAGAGCAACAAAGCCACACTGAGAGGGTTCTTTCAAAGCAGAGTCTCAGGACTTATTTTGTGAACACCTGCAAAAACGAAGAGGGTAAAAATACTTGAGTTTTTTTTTTTTTTTTCCCATTGTCGTCTAAACAAAGCGAGTCTATCTCAAGGGAGAAAAATGGAATCCAAGTGCACAAGGCATCGGACCGGGGGCGGTGGCGGGCAGGGTGAGACAAAGGAACGCGAAGAGCACATTACCATCTTTTCGTTGGTCAGCACGGAGGACTTGCCCGGCTGATAGTCGTAAATGCTTTTGGGCTCCGCGCGGTATTTTCTTGTATCCACTTTCTTATCTGGGGGCTCCCAGTCGTTTCTGCAGAAAGAAAATCCTATTAGAGCTATTTTCATGAAAATTGGCATCCGACAGGTCCGACTTGGGCTGGCTGTAGTCTAATCAAGGAATTGTTATATCCGAGGCGCGAGATCAGACTCAGCGCAGAGCACTTAGTTGTGTGGGTTGTGTGGGTTTCGATCCCTGTGTTTGCTTCACAAAAGGCTTGAGGTGTCCTGGGCTCACAACCGGGGGCCGGGAAGCAGTGAAAAGCGAAAGAAGAAAGGAGGCAGCAACAGCAGCAGCAAAGCTTGCTCTGGAAAAATCCTTCACCTTGCTCTGCTCTCGTGAGCTTATCAATTCCCCAAACATGCCTGTACTTCCCACTCAAGCTATGCAGTGAGAGAGAATGCAGGTCCCGGAGCCAGTCGGCTGTGGCTCCAACCCCGTTACAGCACTTTCGAGCGAGGTGATCTGGGCCAAGCGCTTTGACCTTAGTCTCCTCATCTGAAAACTGGGGTTGTTGTAAGGATTAAATCAGACAGTGTGTCTCAGCATATAAATCACGTAGCAGGTCATCTGGCCCATAGTAACCACTCAATAAGTGGTATTTGTTCTTAGAACCCTGTCCTTCGCTAATCCACACTCCACCCCAGTAATCACCAAAACTGCAGCCTTTGGCACAGGTACTAAACCTGGTCCAGTGAGGGGCTTCAGAGGACATGTAAGTTCTTGGAAGCTGTGTGCAACGTTTTAATGCAAGCACATTTTTAAAATATTTTATTTTTTGCAGCATGTGGAAGTTCCCAGGCTAGGGATCAAACATGTCACACAGCAGTAACCAGAGCCACAGCACTGATAAGGCTGGATCCTGAACCCACTGAGCCACCAGGGAACTCCAATGCATGCACATTATTGCATTTGGCACTGTGACAATATCCAGTTTTTCTTATAAGGCTATAAACTTCTTGAAGGCAGGGATGACGATTTATATATGCTTCTATATTCCATCGCATCTAGTCCAATGTGCACACAGAATGCACCCAGTAGGTGCTTGATGAATGCACTTGTAAGGACTCATGGGTACACCCAGCCTTCCTTTCAAATTAACTACCAAACTCCCCAGGCAGATGCCACTTACACAGATGTGGGGTTTATAAAACAGCCATTTATCTGTCTATGAAAATGGAAGAAGTGTAGAGGTATGACACTGGGTATGAATTTCAGGGAAAAATAAACAGTCTGGCCAGAGCCAGAAGTGGTGGAACACGGCAGAGGGCTTAAGGTTCAATAAAAGGCGAGTGGGCCCTTCTGTGTGGGCATTAAGAGGTGACTGTCATCACTAAAACCAGTGCAAGCCTTGTGTTTTGATAATGTACTTGCACAAATAATAGATATTTAGGAGTTCCCGCTGTGGCCCTGTGGGTGAAGGATCCAGTGTTGCTGCAGCTGTGGCACAGGTCGCAGCTGCGGCTCA
Organism: Catagonus wagneri; assembly: GCA_004024745.2. Lineage (NCBI taxonomy): Eukaryota > Metazoa > Chordata > Mammalia > Artiodactyla > Tayassuidae > Catagonus > Catagonus wagneri. The sequence goes on along the minus strand of PVHT021183705.1, from coordinate 33,590,767 downwards.
GATTCAGTCCCTGGCCTAGGAACTTCCATGTGCCATGGGTGTGCCCCAAAAGGATATAAATAAATAAATAAAGCTGCTATAAACATTCAAGTGCAAGTTTTTGTATGGACATAAATTTTCACCTTTGGGTAAGTATCAAGAAGCACAAATGTTAGACTGCACAGCAGGAGTAAGCTTTGTAAGACACTGCCTTCCGATGTGTCTATACCATGTTGCACTCCCACTAGCAATAGGATGAGAGAGCCCTTTGTTCCCCATCCTCACCAGCATTTGAGGTCAGTGTTCTGGATTTGGGTCATTCTAAAACGTGTACAGTGGTATACCGTTGTTGGCATAGGTTGCAGCTATGGTTTGGATTCAATCCCTGGCCTGGTAACTTCCATATGCTGAGGGTGTGCCCCCTCCCCCCAAAATAAGAAAAGATATTTAAAAAGTGTGGCTTCGTTTTAAAATTATATTCTCTGCTATGGGTCCCATCAGTATGCACAAAGAGTATCAAAATACATGCCAAATCTTACAGCTAAGACGTTCCTTGCACAAAGGTAAAAAGTGATAATAATTATTGTCCATATTATTTAAGCCCATACTCTGAGCAAGAGACTACTGGAAATGTTATATGCATGATCTTGTTTTATCCTTGCAACATCCCTATGAATATAAATTTTTTTTCTTTCTTTTTAGGGCCCCAGCTGTGGTATATAGAGGCTCCCAGGCTAGGAGTCCAATTGGAGCTATAGCCACTGGTCTACACCACAACCACAGCCAACACCAGATCCAAGTCTCGTCTGCGACCTACACCACAGCTCACAGCAACGCCAGATCCTGAACCCACTGAGCGAGGCCAGTGTTCGAAACTGCATCCACATGGATGCTCGTCAGATTCGTTTCCGGTGAGACACGACAGGAACTCCTGAATGTAAATTTGACCCCATTTTACAGATGAGGACATTGAGACTCAGTAAAAGTAAGTTACTGCTAATAAGTGACGGAGCAGGGATTCAAACCCAGGTCTGTCCGAGTCCTGGCTCCAGGGCTGCCTGACCCAGAGAGGGAGGCGGTACTTCACTGGCAGACTGCATGTGAGAGACCAAAGTCACGAGGCACTTACCTCTCTGGGCTTGACTTTAGCGAGGAAGAGCGTGTTGGGAGCGGAAGTGTGGCCGACCTCTTAACCACCTTCTCAGCATCAATGTAGTTCATCTCACTTTTTGAGCGAGGCACCGAAAGGGGAGATTTGGCTGGAGAAGGAAAGTGGGTGCAAAAGACATTTAAAATGGATCCAGACTGAAAACAGGAAGAGGTCTGCCCTGGTCCACCACCCTCCCTTCCCCTTGGCAACCAAGAAATTCGAAATCACTTACTGTCTTCAGAAAAGGAGTATCGAGGAGAGTACAGATCTGAGTCATCATCTAGTGAACAAAACAGAAGGCAATCAGGGGAAATCCAGCTAAGGTAAGAGAACCGAGAGACACCCCCCACCCCCGCAACTGCCACCATCCTGCCCAGCGTCCAGTCCCACCAGGGAGCCCAGCGGACAGAGGAGCAGCCAAGCACCAGAAGCGACACCACGGCCGACCACAGTCCCAGCCAGGTCTGGGGAGTCCACGCGCCCAACCTGCCTGAGAACAGGAAGTACACTCGCGATGCCCTCGGAGGACTCTGCCCCTGACACCCAGAAAACCACGGGGACAAACAGCCAAAGGTCCTCTCGAGAGGATCTCCGCAAGCAAAGCTGGTCCCCAGCCCAGCTGAGGGGGGAAACAGGCTGAGACCAAAGCCTGGGAGTTCACACTATCTCTGGTCTCTCGTCCTGCTGAGTTTCTCAGAGTCCCCGGACCTATGGGGTGGGACGGGGAGGCCCGGAGGTGTGTTTCTCGCTCCCCAGCTCAGTTGAGACCTGTTTTATATACCACGCTTCCAGATACGATACCGTTTAGCAAAGAGGTAACTGTAGCTAAGAAAACCGTCTAAGAAACCCCTCGTCAGCATGTGCTTTGATTTCGCCTCACATGGGTTCCTCAAGCATTTTTCTTCCCTCCCCTACAAGCCCACGGCAGAGGTGGTTATACGGTTTGCTCTGCAAAGGCGCCGCTTGGGCTAAGTGTTTAAATTTTGACCCTGGAGGAAATCAAACTCACATGGGTTTCTGTGGGGTAGATGGCTCTCTGATGGTGCAGCACAGGTCCCTCAATAAGCCGAACGATGCTTGGAACCAACTCGAGACCCAAACCCTTCATGGAAGTGCCTGCACTAAACTACAAATGAGACCACAGGTACACGCACGGGAACAGGTGTTTCGGCTGCGACCATCCTGGAAACCCAGGAGATTTAGGTACTGCCTCCACGGTGATCCCTCCAAAGCTTTCCTCCAAGAGTTAGGCTGAAACAGTCAGCCTTTTCCATTTTCTAGTAGCTCGCTAACCCGACTTCAGCATGCATGCATATGCAATGAAGACCCAACTCCGTCCTTTAAAACCAGTAACAGCTTTAACAAAGCACCAAACCAACCTGCAAAGACAAGTCAAAGAATCCGATGTAACAGGTTGATGGCTAAAGCGTCAGTCAAGTCCTTCTCTCCATGCAAGTCATTTTAAGTTTCAGAGCAGGAAAGGCGAGAACATTTTTATAAACTGTAAATAAAGCTAACACTGCTATTATTTTGAGTGTTGTTCAAAAACAGCCTATCTGGCTGAAAGCCTTCAGTTTTCAAGCTCTTTCTTCCTCCCTCTCTCTTTTTTCTGTTGATATCGACTAATTCTTATCCTTAAAGCTAAACAGGGCTTAAGGTTTTTCTACTAATATAGCTAGCCAAGCCTTTCCCTGCTATAAACTGAACGTGTGAGTTTATGTTAACTTTTGAAAATAGGAAAAAAAAAAAGGGGGAGTTCCCGTCGTGGCTCAGCGGAAAAGAATCCGACTAGGAACCATGAGGTTGCGGGTTTAATCCCTGGCCTTGCTCAGTGGGTTAAGGATCCGGTGTTGCCATGAGCCGTGGTGTTGGTTGCAGACATGGCTCGGATCCCTCATTGCTGTGGCTCTGGTGTAGGCCGGCAGCTATAGCTCCTATTAGACCCCTAGCCTGGGAACCTCCACATGCCAGGGGTGCGGCCCTAAAATGACAAAAATACAAAAAAAAAAAAAAAAAAGAAAAGAAAATAGGGCAGAAGCGATCAAATGGGATCCAGAAATATACATTTTAGAGGACCATTCTGAAGAATTTTGTGCTGCCTGGTTTTGTTGTTTTTTTTTTTAACAGAACTTCTGGCTGTGGTAATGACAAAATGCCACAGCATCAAAGAAAAACTAAAAATCAGCTTGGATTGCAGAGACTGGATTGGAAAAAATGGTGCCTGCTGAATGAAAAATTAGCTTAGTTAGGAACCAAGGTAGGCAATGCTTAAAATCCAGCCTAAAGTTTTAGCTCAAAACCCTGCAACTCTCTGAATCATGGAGGAATTACAGCCTAACAGTAGATGAGTTAGGTGAGGGTTAATTTATTATTACCTGGTTCTTGAGGTAAGAAGCAAAGTTTTCCTGGGGGAAAACAGCATTTAAATATTCAAAGATTTAAAAAAAAGTTCTCAGCTCTCTAAAAATTTTTGCTCCCTAGAGCTTTCTAATGTGAAATTCAAGGAGACCTGTTAAAAGGAAAATGAGAAATAGTTGTTCTGAGATGGAAGGGGGGGTGGATAACAGAATGGCTTGGGGAGTTAATCTGTGTATTTTGAAAGTTAGAAGAAACAGAAAAGGTGGAGGCTTGACAGCAACAGAGAAGTTTGAATGACAGAACATTCTTAAAGCTATTTCTTGTTTGATGTAGGTGGAAAAAGAAACCTCCCCCATCCCAGGCTAGCACAGGGCAGAAGTGTCTCAGGAACAAGCTTTTCATTTTCTCAGTGTCCACGGGAGCCAAGCTGACGTGAGGATTTTAGTTCATCGCCTTTCGAGTGGGCCAACCGAAGTTGCACAGATTCATTGGAAAATCAGTGATTAGGACAAGTTCCAGGGGGTGTGTAATTTATCCTTTTAGTTTTTTAATGTTTGTCTTGCAAATCTAATGGAAGAAATATGTACCTACATTTATGAATAAAAATAACAGCTGCCCCCATTATTGAGTGCCTCATAGTAATGGTAATTGACTAATATGACCTCATTTAACCCTTTCAAAAACTCCTGGAGGTATGTAAATATCTTATCTTAGAGACAAAAAAATTAGGGCCCTGGACGGTTAAGAAAATAAGAAAATTTACCCTTGGCCGCACAAAACAGGAACGGGTTCAAGGGTACAAGGTCTTTTGTATACCAATTCTCAGTTCTGTGTGGGAGGGAGGGGCTTTGCTCTGTCCTTTGCTCCGGCCTCTTTTGCCAGACCCTGGGGAGAACTGTGGCTATTCCACAGGCTGACTTCTAGCCCTTGAAGTCTTTGCTCTATTTTTCTGCATCACCCTCTCCCTGGTGACATTTAAGCAAGTGTTCCGAGTTACCCCACCAAGACTTCTAACTCTCCTCTGGCTGTTCTCCAAGGACATGGGTAAAACCGAGTTACTCTTACTACGTCTTTCACTAGCTGCTTCCCTGACCCTTCGCCTGGCAGGCCAAGTTTACACGTGGGGATGCAGCTGGAAATTGCACTGAAATGCGAAAACTGGGTGTAAGTTTCCCCTCCTGCATTTCTATACGCTAGAGCTGCCAAACGGGTGTGAGCACCCGTAGTTAAGTCACACTGAAGGAGATGTTTCTCAAGTTGTCTATGAAGAGACATCGGGCATGAAAGCCCGATTTCACTACTTCTCCAAGAGCTCTTTCAAAGAATGCCCTAGAGGCTCCATGGAATCAGGATCTTGTGATTCCCCTTTTTTTTTTTTTTTGGTCTTTTAGGGCCTCACCTGCGACATATGGAGGTTCCCAGGCTAGGGGTCAAAGTCGGAGCTATAGCTCCCAGCCTACACCACAGCTACAGCAACGCCAGATCCGAGCTGTGTCTACGACCTACACCACAGCTCATGCCAACGCTGTATCCTTAACCCACTGAGTGAGGCCAGGGATCGAACCTGCATCCTCATGGATACCAGTCGGATTTGTTTCCACTGAGCCACGACAGGAACTCCCAAGGGTCTTGTGATTCTTGCTTGTGGTGGAGCCCCAAGCTGCAAACCTCAGACCTCCACAGCGATGCTCAGAACTTCGTGTGCCAGTGACTTCTAGGAAGCTCCAACACTCAGCAGCATTTTCTGAGGATGAACAGCTCACTCCTGGGCCCTGGACCCCTGCTGGACTCTGAGGTTTGCACACCAGTGAATGCCCTCTGGGCTGTGGGAGGCTGTCCTCGGAGGCTCCACTCAGGTACAACTGTGCTCCTAAAACTTCCAGGAGGCGCAGGATTGCCTTTTCAACCACAGAGACTTTAAACGAACTACAAAAGACTTGTGCCGGATTTGTGTGTGCATGTGCGAGCGTTTAGAATTTATAATAATCTTAAAGATACTGCAGAAAGTGCTGGTTGCCCTAGAAAAAGTGTGTAATTGACCAAAATGGGATGATGGGCCAAAAGTGGTATTTGCATAATCGCTTGCCTGTGTATCAATTAAACTTCAATTTTATGCATGTGTTAGGCCTTTAAACTTAAAATGATTTTTTTCTCCTATCAGTGGCTCATTTTTATCGCGTCTTTTCCCATTGCTCAAATTAATCCTTTCTCCTGCTTGACCTCCCCCCCCCCACACACACACTTAGGACAAGAAAGGATAAAGGGGTCAAGACAGACTCAGACTCCCACCCAACACACCAAAATGTTCCTAAGAAAGAGAAGTACGCAGAGGACGGTAGAAAGTCTGGGTGGGACTAGAGAGGAATAAGAAAAAGGGAGAGGGAGCAGGATGGACAGGAGAAGTCAGGGAGCTTGAGGGAAGAGCCGCAAGGCTGTGATCTGATTAAGGGCAGTCCAGTTCCAAAGAGTGAAAAAAAAGATCAACAGAGGCTGTAGAGAAGCCACAGAAGATAAATTCAGAGACAAAGAGAATGTGAAGGCGTCAAGGGAATGGGAAGGGGGGAGCAGGAAAGGAGCACTGGGTTGGGAGACCACTCACCGGCCTCCTCTCCCGGTGGGCGTCCCTCCCTTGGGTGGGCGTCCCTGCCTTGGAGGTGGGAAGGGACTAGCCGCTGCTCGCTCTCAACTCTCTCACAGATCAGAAGTGCACACTTGCTGGGCAGAGGCCTTAGGAGAGCAAAGGGGACCACAAGGGACGCTGCGAGCACTCGGCCCCTCCCCCCTGGAGTTGTGGCAGGAGGCGCTGATCCCGGCCAGGCACCTTCACAACAGGGCTGTTGCTTGAACTCCAGCAAAATGAAGCTATTCTTAGAAAGCCTGGAAGGCCGGTAGGAGACCGCTTTAACTCAAATACAGAAATGCCTGGGAAAATCAGCCTCCTAAATCCCTGCCTTACTGCGTCCTCCCCTAGGAACAGGGGAAAAGCTCAACGAGAGGGACCACTATGATGCGCTGTGTCACCACAGGCCACCAAGCCTGGAGGTGGTGGCTTGAGTCACTTCACCAGGAGGTGGCAGTGGCCACCCTCAGCCTGACAGCCGAGGAAGAGGCATCCAACAGCAAGGGAGAAAGCTGGTCTCTGGGATTTCACCCTTGGCTGATACGATAGCTTTACCCTGACATGGCCATGGCCACGAACTAACACACCAGTTACCTGGTTTAGCTGCTGACTTGGAGGCATCATTTGAAAATACCTTCCATTTTCTTTTTTCTTTCTTCCTTTCCTTTCCTTTTTTTTTTTTTTTTTTTTGCTTTTGTCGGTTTAGGGCTGCACCCGGGGCATATGGAGATTCCCAGGCTAGGGGTCTAATTGGAGCTGTAGCCACCGGCCTACACCACAGCCACAGCAACGCTGGATCTGAGTCGCGTCTGTGACCTACACCACAGCTCATGGCAACGCCGGATCTTTAATCCACTGAGCGATGCCAGGGATCGAACCCGCAACCTCATGGTTCCTAGTTGGATTCGTTAACTGCTGCACCATGACAGGAACTCCCTTGACTCAAAGCACATCTAGGGAGCCAACGTCATCTGTCCACCAGAGCAGAAAGGCTAGTTCTTTTGAACCTGCACTCCCCACTCTCATTCCATATGTAAATCCCCCAAATGCACTGGCGAGTGTCACCTTCCCTTTTCTGGTGGATAGGAAGGCTGGTATTCCTCCATTCCAGTGGTTCTCGGTCTTGAGCACGTGTCAAGTCACTCGGGGAGCTTTCCTAATTCCATATCCCCAGACACTTCGCTAGGAGACGCTGGCTCAGCCGAGTGAGGCATGATTGTCTCAGAAGCGGGGCCAGCTGGAGGCCTGGAGTTAGGTCTCAGAGAGCCCATGGCAAAGGGGACAAGCGAGAACACAGAGTGCAGCACGAGAGGGAAAGGAATCAACAGGGTAAACAAAAGCCCCTGTCTACGGGGCCCCAGAGACCTGGGTTGGAATGCTGGCCCTGCCACCTGCTGTGTGACCTTGCACAAATTACTTAACCTTTCTGAGCCTCACCATCTTTACTGACATAATTAGGATTAACCTCATGGGGTTGCTGAGAAGATCACAATGAGCAAACAACTGTGATGCGCCCAGCGCAGAGCCTTGTATACAGCAAGGGCTCAATAAATGGCAGTGCCAGCACAGTCGCTGTGGTGGTTGCGCTATTATCATTAGGATTATGACTGTGAGTTGCTGAGGTGTGAGCCACCATGCTGCTGTTTCCTAAAGCAGGAGGCGGCGGGACTTCCGACACTATTTCTCCACATCGTGTTCCTTTCACCTTTGCTTCAGGAGGAAACCATGGGCAGGATGTCTAAAGACTCAAGCTGGCAGCTTTCCCCAGCTCCCGTCCCCCAGACCTGGGTGCAGTGGTGGGTGGGGCTGGCTCCAGTCTCTAACCGGGCACCCCCTCCCCCACACTCGAAATGACCTAGAGCATCTCAGAGGCTAAGAAAGGATGGGCACCTTTCAGAGAGAGAGACTGGAGTGTAATTCACAGACAAGCAGCTTTGCGTCAGAGAGGAAAGCATGACGATGAGGAGAGGGTGGGGTGAATGAAGGTTTAAAAGGAAAAGAAAGTAAAACTCACATGCTTAGCTTTACTTCAAAGTTTTTCCCAGTGGGCATCTAGTAAATTATTTTTATTTTTGATAAGCTTTCAGGGACCAGGGTACATAGAGAAATTATAGAAATAAGTCTCTTGAACTCATTCTACTCTTCTCAAATTTCCCAGCCCTAATTCCTCCTAACTACCCCCATGAAATAAAGAATAATCACAAGTCACATTGCTCCTGTCCCACAGCGCGGTCACAGAGATTATAAAATGATTACAAGTGACCGCTCCTTGTTGGAATTTGCAGGTTTTTCTTTAAAAGTACTCTTAAAATCTCATCAATTAAGACATGCTAATTCTCTCTTCTGAAAGTCTGGTCAGAAGTTTACTTTTTCAATGTAGCTGTGGGGGGCGTGGCTGAGCTGACACATTCATTCACATAGTCCTTTACTATTTAGGAGACTCAGCTTTGAGACACTTAAAATATCTTTTTTTTTTATATTGCATAATCAGCTAAAATTTAGACAAAAAGCAGCAGGTCTTAGGGTAAGTTCTGATAGGTTTATTGCAAACAAGTCTAGTTTCAAATTCTGAGTTCAAACAAAACCAAAAAACCCAGGAGCAAAGAGGGTCTCCTCCCCGCAGGCAGGGGACCAACTCCAGAATGACAGCTCACATCTCTCAGTAAATCTATTTTTCCACGCTTATTAAAATCTATGGGCAGAGAGTTCCCATCGTGGCGCAGTGGAAATCAAATCCGACGAGGAACCACGAGGTTGCGGGTTCGATCCTGGGCCTCGCTCAGTGGGGTAAGGATCCAGTGTTTCTGTGAGCTGCGGTGTAGGTCACAGATGAGGCTCAGATCCTGCATTGCTGTGGCTGTGGCGTAGGTCAGCAGATGTAGCTCCTATTAGACCCCTAGCCTGGGAACCTCCATATGCCGTGGGGTGCAGCCTTAAAAAGCAAAAAAAAAAAAAAAAAAGTTCCCTTCGTGGATCAGTGGTTAACAAATCCTACTAAGAACCATGAGGTTGCGGGTTCAATCCCTGGCCTTGCTCAGTGGGTTAAGGATCCGGCGTTGCCGTGAGCTGTGGTGAAGGTTGCAGACGCGGCTCGGATCTCGCATTGCTGTGGCTGTGGTGAAGCCCAGCAGCTACAGCTCCTGTTAGACCCCTAGCCTGGGAACCTCCATATGCCGCGGGTGCGGCTCTAGATAAAGGCAAAAAGACAAAAAAAATCCATGGCCAGAGCCTGCCTCAGTGAGGTGCTAATCCGTCTTTAACACCTTTCTCTGAAAGCCATAATAAATCTTTCCCACATTAAGAAGGATGTGCAGAGCCCAGGGCCACCTAAGGGGAGCAGAGAGCTGGAGCGATACCAAGGACAGAGCTGAGGGGGACTGGCCGGAACTCAGACATCAAAACCACAAGGCAGAGAATCTCTTATTACTTAAATAAAATAAAAATAGAAATGCTTTAAAGTGATCGAGAGCCAACGTTTCGCTCATTTGTGAAAAGCCTCCATCTATTGCCTCCATCTGGGATCCACGTCTAGCTCTGTCATCGGGGCAAGAGTTGGGGGGCGAGATGGAACCCACCCTACTTTTAAAAAACCTCCCGGGGAGAAGACTTCTTAGAAACTTGTGTTCAAGTCTAAACATCTTGGTTATTACGAATCTTTTAGGTCCAATCTAATTTTATCCCCTTTATCCTTTAAGAAGATTTCTCCCTTTTTGGTCTTTGAGAATAAAAAATAATAAGGTCAGCTTCGTCGATGAAGTGAAAAGTTATCATGCCATCCCCCCCCTTTTTTTTTTGTCTTTTTGCCTTATTTGGGCCGCACCCGCGGCATATGGAGATTCCCAGGCTAGGGGTCTAACAGGAGCTGTAGCCGCCGGCCTTCGCCACAGCCACAGCAACGCGGGATCCGAGCCACGTCTGCAACCTACACCACAGCTCACGGCAACGCCGGATCCTTAACCCACTGAGCGAGGCCAGGAATAGAACCCGCAACCTCATGGTTTCTAGTTGGATTCATTAACCACTGAGCCACGATGGGAACTCCATAGCATGCCATTCCTTAATGTTAATGCCTCGAGGTAAATAACCCCCTGGCCCCTTTGGCCTGGCTTGACGGGTACCACCAAGCAGGTGTCACCAGCCAGGTTGACAGGTGTGGCAGCTGATGACAGGGCAGCTCTGGGTGTGAGGCCAGAAGAGAAACCCTGTCTTCGGCTCAACAGGCAGGCTGACTGGAGGCTGCTGAGGCTGCCTGTGACAAGCCTAAGGCATTATTCCAGTCCAACGGGAGTCACTGCTTTTCTCCTGCGGGTGGCCTTCCTCTGCCCACATTTAGAGGATTCTACACGGTCAGGCACGCGGGTCATCTTCCCCAGAAAGGAATCCTATCTTACACGTGGGTTGGGTTCTCACGGCCAAATAAGGCATAAATCAAAAACTGTGTTTGATCAAAATTAACACATAAAAAAAAGCAAGTCTGACTCATCCAGTTCCATCCGTTATTTCTGAAGCAATGCTTCCGGTTGGAAGCAGCAGCTCAAGATAAAAAGACTAGGTTATCCCATGCCAGACAGACTCGTGCTGGAAGTAAGGCAGTAACTGACTAAAAACACCAGCTTTTAGTTTTTTAAGTCTGGGTTCGTCTGGTAGACTTTTCTTTTTGTTCAAAATAGGCCCCAGGCCTTAAAGTGTTGGAAACCGCTGACTAGCAAGCACATCACACGAAGACCAAAAACAGAATATGGCATTTTACTAAAACTGTATCTAACACATCCCAGCATGTCATCTCACATATGCCAAGTAATCAGTAATAGTTTGGTGAATGACTGAATGGATGGGTCTACCAAAGACGAGAAGCACTGGGCAGGATGGTCCGCCGAGCCAATGAGAACACAGCAGAGGAGGGGCCTGCCGTGAGCTTCAGCCCTAGGAAAGAACTCTGACTCTGGGGTCCAAAGTCCTCACCCCGCAACACTCTCCAGGCACGTACTGGGGACCTCCTGGGTGCCAGCAAGGTTTTCTGTGACCTGCTGGACACACGCTCTTGCAATTGCCACCACACTGGACATAGTTTGATGAAGCAGCCTTGTCTAATCCCCTGTCTGACGTGATCTTTGGAGAACACGAAACATCGCATTCATGGCACTACCCCTCAGCTCCAAGGACAGCGTCTGGCACCCACAGGTGTTCACTGCTACTTGAATGAATGAAGCTTAGAGCACGCAACATCTCCCCTGGAAGAGCATTTAATGAAAACGCATCCTGCATCCCCCCACCTCGTTCTGGGTCACTCATCTAAAAACAAGACCAACTCCAGGACTAGAAAAACACCGCCCTTCACTCACCTTTTAGAGCCCTCTTTGACACCTAGACATTTTACCCCAGAAAAGAATTCTCTTTCAGGTGCAAGGTGGCCATCGTCCCCCAGCAGGTCCAAATCCCTAGCCAGCTCTTTCATGAAAAGGTTTCTAATTTTTGGCCCAAACCCTGATTTTCAAGAGATGGTCATCTCCCACCACGGCTGAATCCCATACCTGGACGGTCTCTGCGGGACTTTCCTACCAAGGAGCTTGAGACACATCCGTGACCGGGGGGCCCAGTGAGGAGTGAGCGGCACACATGGGAACCAGGTAATCTTTCCATGGCCGACAGTGGCATGTCCACTTCCTGCCCATCAGCCATAATGTCTCAGCTTCCCCGAGTCAGAGTCCAGCTGCCAGCATCACGTGACCACCACCAAAACAGAGCCCACGTTGGCTGGGCACAGGCAGCTTTTCCCAGAGCCCCACCTGCTCAAGGCATTATAAGTAGGCCACGTTTGGTTACCCCATTAATCACGTAAACTCCAAGGGAATAGGATTAAAATACCATTTGGATAGACTCCAGTTACACAGTCAGCGAGGAGCCAGAGAAGAGCACAAAACACAAGGTTTGAGGGAAGCAAAGGACGGCGAGACAGCTCTTAGCCACCAGGAGGAACCCCAAGATGAAAAAGTAACAGCAGCGTCACAAAGAGGCACATGATCGTCCTTTAATTACCTTCGGATTTAGGACTAGGAGTAGATGCAGGAAACTGGTAGGTAGGAGTGTAAGGACTGTCCTCTGTAGCAGAGAAAAGCAGTGGGTTTTGAAACTCTCCACCACAAGGTGGAGGAGGTGACCGTCTCCAAGTGACTCTTTCAAATGACTGATTACCTATTTTAGTGTTATTAAAAGCACACAGCATCACACTTGAAAAGAGATTAATGAATTAGAAAGGACTTAGTTATTTTAATAGGGCACTTTCATGCAAACGAGCGAAACAAAATTTCTGCCAACCCCAAACGACTACCAAAACAAAAGCTAAAAGCCAGATCTTATTCCTATAACGGAACTAGAAGAATTAAGTTATGGCTACGACAATAGATACGCTGGGTCTAAGTTTATGGTACCTTCAGAATTTTGCTGGATTTCAGGAAGTTCGGGGAATTTGTACGTAGGGAAATAAGGGTTTTCTTCAGGAGTGTCTAGGCAGAGGAGCAGGTTTGGGAGAGAGAATAGAGGAAAATACAAATGGAGAGAATGAACGAATAGGAATCCACACACAATTTAGGCTCCTTGAATTCTGGAATGCACTAAGCTTCACCAGCGATGTGAAAGAAATTCAAACTGCTTTTAAAAATCCAGTCCTTTTGCCTGAATTACTGAGACACACCCAAAGAGAAAGTATCATTTCTCTTCTTGGACAAAGAATTGTATATACATGGACTCCAGTAAACCAGAGGTATTTAGCAAAAGCTTCAGATTTTCACCTTTTAATAGGCAAAAAAAAAAAAAAAAAAGAAGAATGCTAATACATAGCGTGTGAAGAAAATACTATTGCAAAATGATTTTTTAAAACACATCACAAGCTTGTGCTGCAGACATTAGAATCAGGGCAAAAAAGTGTATTCTTAATTTTTCAAATACCTTTGCTGAGGGCAGGTAGTTTTGCTCAGAACCTATAACTGAGGTTGAGTTAGCAGTTGTGACATATGAGAAGGCAGAATTACATATTTTTCACATAGGCACCTGTGTCCCGGCATTGGTGCTGCCAATGCCAGGTCTGAAGGTGAGAGAGACACAGACTGCTGGAGGAAATGGACATTGACTTTGGAAGTGACCAGCAGAACTGCCACCATCTGATCAGAGCCACCGTGACTGAGCTCATCGACCTCAGAAAGAGTGAATTTACTCTTGCCTCAGAAACACTAAGTACTGAGCATCTCAATATTTAAACAGTTGGAAGAGGGGCACCCCCAGGGTCGTTCTGAACACTGCAGGGGCTAATGGTGTTAGCTGGCATCCACAGCTAACCAGAGAGGCTGGTCATCTGTGGCCGAGGCCAGCCCTGACCAGAATGCTTTTTCTTTGCCTTCGTGTGTCATCTGTGCCAGGCGGCCAGACTGGATTTGGCCACAGGGAAGGACAGGATGCTTGGCCCACAGGAGGAGTGGTACCCTCTCCGGGATGCAGCTGCATCCCTGCCCAACAGCTGACTGGTGGTGGCACAGGCGGGCGGGAGCTGTTGGGGTCGCAACCTGCCTGAGCATTGGCCTGGGGCTCCCCCACCATGCTGGGTCCCCTGCTGGCAGCCCAGCGGGCCCCTGATTCGGAAGCAACTACTCTCCCAGCTTGAGCGGGCTTCAGGGTGTCAGCTCTTGACTGGCTCTTGGGGCCACTTGCCAAGGGCTGGCTCCCAGCTGGGGGAAGATGACTTTTCCTATTAACCCCTCTGTATAGGTGCGTCCTGCCTCCTCCTGCACATGGCAGGATTTGCTCTCATTTGAACCCTGCACCATCCCTCAGAGGAAGGGGGAGGGAGACAGACATAGAGAGAGAGAGGTACATGACTGGCCCAAGGTCACATGAGTGCTTGGGGGTCTGAACCCAGATGAGATCAGTTTGTCACTCCCTGCTCATGCCCTCTCAACTCGCTCTGCCTACAAGGCAGCCATGGGCTGACACCGGGAAGTGCACCTAAAGCCAGAAGCAGGTGGGAGTCGAAGCTGCTCGCATCCCAGGCAGGCAGATGCTGAAGGGCACAGGCAGAGTGCCGGGCTCAGCCTGCCGCATCCCCAACTTAGGGGGGAAGGCGGGGGCGGGTACAGGAAGACTTGGGAGCCAACCTCCGCTCCCACGCATGGGGTAGGCGCACAAGTTCTCCGGCCCCCTCTGCTCTGAAGGTGTACGGCTGGGCTCAGGCAGGCCAGGGCCTAATGAGCTCAAGCCGCAGGGCAAGGGCTTCCAGCACCCCGGGCAAATGAGTTTCAGTTCTCACCACAACAGTCAACAAATGGGCACAGCACAGCTTGTACAAGTGAAAATCAGTACCTCTGCTCAGTTTGTGGATCTGTTTAAACATGGTCTTGTACCAGTCTTTTGATCTCTCGGTGTTCTGGAGAAAAACAGAGGAAAATAAAAGGGAGTTCTTGGCACGTCTCAGAACTTTCATGATTATAAAACCAAAATGCAAAGTGACAACAATTCAATCAAAACTCACAAACTTTCATACATCTCGTGACCTCACATTTAAAACTTTTTTTTTTTTTTAATGCAAAACTCTTGAGAAAGAACAGACAAACCAAGGGGTTCACACCTGAATCTGCAGGGCTGACCAAAAGGATGGAGGTTTTGAAAACCGGGGACAGGGATCCACTTGAAACGTGTCTGTTCTTATGTCATTTTTAAAAATTTCATTGTTACAGAGAACCTCTTGCCGTACACAGATAACTAAACCGAAGTAAGGCTCCTAGAAACCTAAGAAACACAGGACGTTTGCCTCTCAGGCAGTGCCCTCACCAATTTCAGGTTATTCTGTAGAAGTGCATCTAAGCCATCTTGCAGAGGGCCAGATTTAGGACACATACATTAAAACACAACCCATTAAAGCATCCAACGCCAGAGTTCCCATCCTAACCGCAAAGCTGGACTGTTGTTGAAGATAAAAATAAAACAAGGAAGGGGACAGATAAGTACTTAGATCAGAGACTTTCACTTCCACTTTACAGGTGAGAAAATGTGATTGCGAAAGTCAGGGAATTGCCTGAGGTCACAGAGGTGATGAGAGGTGAGTGGGAGGGCTGCGCAACACAGCAGTTAGACGTAAGGGTCTGGGAGTGAGACAGGCCGCTCTGTTACCCACAGATTGTACAATTCTGGGCAGGTAATCCCTCCTGAATCCCAGTTTCCTCATCTACAAAATCCAAACGATATGAGGATCTACCCCGTACAGTGAATGATGTTTCAATGGGATAACGCACCCACAGATGGCAGCTGCAATCATTGTAAGCAATAATTCTACTTATTGTTTTATTATACTCATCATTCCTTAGGGCCGCACAGCACTTCTTTTGAGGCTTGGCCCTCTGCTGTTTCTAGCAGCCTCCCCCAATGGGACACAGAAACCTGGCCTCCGCTAAATGGAAATCACAGAGAAACATATGGCAGCCGGTGTTCTGGTTCTGGCACATGGAGCCATGGGATTCACCACGATCTAATTGCAAAGGTGAGGCTTCCCTGGAACTCCAGGGCCTCCAGGAGGCAGATGGGCCCGCACAGTGGACAGGGCTGGGGTGGAGACCCACCCTGTTCTGAGGCCAAATCCACTCCATGGGCCACTTGGAGATTCTTAGTCTCGCTGGATGGCGAGGGTCTCCCGTCAGTGGAACTTCTTCCTGACCTCCAATGGGAGGGAGCCCGAGCCGCTGCCCAGGGTCCTCTACCCCTGGACTACAGCCCAGTGATGAAGGAAACAGGGAGACACTGCCCATGACCTTCTCCTCTTGAACATGAACATGAACCCTTCTCGGGAATTCTGCCGCAGAGAAAGCATGCTGCCTTTGCTCCACCCAGCTCTTCCCCAAACTCCTTTGACCAGGACACATTTTTCACCTGGACTTAGTAACACTTGACATACACTTTGGGAAAAGCTATCTCACATGGGGCCCAGGATCCAGGTGGGCTCGGGAGGCTGGCACCCGCCCCTGGAGGCTCCTGCTGGCTTCGGTGGGCTTGGAGGGTGGACAGCGGCGAGGAGACTCCTTTTGAGGTCTCTGTCACCCATAACGGGGGTTCACATGGACTCAGGGTGTACACCTGTCACTGGCTTAAGACGAAGGCTAAGAAGGACGTCTGGGTCTGTGTCCGTACCCGGAGTGGGATGCCCACTTCGTCCGCAGAAACATCACTTAGGTCCTGAACGCTCTTGGCCACTCGCCTGCTGTCATCCTTCACCTTCTTTTCAGCAGCACTGCTGGGGGAGGCTGATTTTTCCTGAGCTGGCGCTGAGTCCTGCTCTCCCGCTCTTCTTTCCGAGGCAGGATCTGGAAAAGGAAAGCAATTGTTAGCTGAAGCTCTTCTGGTGGCGCCAAAGCACATCCCCCACAGGAAATCCGGCTAAGAGTGTGCTTACCAGTTCTCAGCTAGAAGGCGCTGTGCTTAGAGCAGGGGTTGGCCAGCTATGGCCCAGCCCTTGGGTCTTGTAAATAAAGTTTTATTAGAACATAGCCGCATCCTTCCTTGATGTGTGCAGTCTACACTGGCAGCACTGAATAGCTGTGACAGAAACCGTATGGCCTGCAAAGACTGAAATAGTTACCCATCTGGTGCCCTCCCATACACTTCTTTTTAGTGTTTTTAATTTACTGAATGAAAGAGTCTTTCTATTCTAGAGTGCTCTACAGTTTTCAAAAGTTTCACACACTTTATATGATTTCATGTAATTCCATAATGACCCCTTTTTTCCCCTTACCCCATACTGCCCGTCCCCCCACTAGTAACCATCAGTTTGTTCTTTCTGTGAGTATACTTCTTCATTGATTTATTCACTAGTTTGTCGTATTTTTTTAGGTCCCACAAGTAAGTGATATCATAGACTATTTGTCCTTCTTCATCCATCTTATTTCCCTAAGCATAATATCCTCCAGGCCCATCTATGTTCCTGCAAATGGCAAAGGTTCATTATTTTTAATGGCTGAGTAGTATTACATTGTGCACGCGTGCCACACACCGCATCTTTACCCATTCCTCTGCTGATGGACACTTAGGTTGCTTCCATACCTTGGCAATTGTAAATAATGCTGCTATGAACACTGGGGTGCATGTATCTTTTCGAATTAGGGTTATTGTTGTTTTTTTTTTTCCTGGATATATACCCAGGTGTGAAACTGCTGGGTCACATTGTAGTTCTACTTAGTTTTTTTAAAGAAACCTCCATACTGTTTTTCAGCCATCTGGCCCCTTTAAAAACCATGTGGACACTGGCTAAGTGCCTTACAGAGGTGTGTACCTGGTGCTGCAGATATCCAAGAAGTTCTGACTGTTCTAGAAAGTCAGGGAACAGATAAAACCACCAGAGGGTAGCCAAATGGTACTTGAAATTTCTTATTTCATCTGGGGGAAGTCACTTCACTTTTCTGTGCCTCTGTTTTCTCTTCCAAAAATGGGGATAACACTTCACTGGCCAGCTCGCAGCAATGCTGTGAGGACCCAATAAAATAACTTATGCCAAAGTGCTCAGAAAATTGTGAACTGCTGAATGCACATTGGAGTCAGCAGTTTATTTGATTCAGGACTGAAAGTTACGAGGGCTAATAAACCTACCATGTGTGGTCTACAGATTATAAAATTACTTAGCATCTTCTGGTACTCCCAGGCACGTCATTGATTTATGGGAGGCATTTACTAAGCACCTGCCAGGTGCTATGTGTTCACATGCCTTTCTGAGCCCCGGCCTTCAAGGAGCTGATGGTCTAGTGTAGAAAGAGCAGGAGACCCTGCAGCGAGAATGGAGGCCACCGGGGCTGGGGCTGACAGAGGAGTCTGCATCCAACTCAGCAGAACTGGGGTTCAATTCAGAGGAGGAGTCAGCCAGACAAAAAGTGAAGGGTGCTCCTGACAGAGGGAACAGCAAAAGCAAATGCCAGGGGCCTCTGAACTACTCGGAGCTTGTTATGTGCCAGGCATCATACTGAGCTCTTCATGTACATTATGTCAGCTCATCTTCCCAAGAACTCTATGAGGAAGAAATTACTATCACCCCTCCATTTTTAAAAAACAGGTAAAGGCAACAAAGTACAGAGAAGTTAAGTAGCCTGCCCAAGGTCACACAGCCAGCATACGGTCAGGCCGCGATTTGGTCTAGTGTCCACCTTCCTCATCCTGCTGGCCTCCCTCAAAGGTGGAACCAAGGTTTCAAGCCTGGGAGCCTGGCCTGATCCAAACAGAGAAGTCAGGGAAGGGAACTGGGCTGGGGAAGGCAGGGAGAGAGAGCCACCTCCACTTAGACAGGGTAACTTGGAGGAGACAGTGAGACATTCTAGGAGAAATGCCCCAGGGACCCTAGAAGAAATCGGGGCATGGAGCCCAGTGAGAGACCCCAGCCGGAGGGCAGTTTTAGAGCCACTGGCACAAAGATGATGGCAGGAGGCAAGGCGATGGAGGAGGTCAGTGGAGGAGGTCAGTGAGAGCAGACTCAAGGGCTCAAAGTCATGCACTGGGGAACGTCACAGCCGCAGAGCAAAAAGGGAATCTCAGAAGGGCAGGCGCGAGTTGTCAGGGGGAGAGGAGATGAACCAGAGAGGTACCCGCGAGGTGTCACTGAAACCAGAAAGACAGAGTTCCAAGAAGTAGAAGGTTGAATGCATGAGAGAAAAAAAACAAAAAGAAAGAAAGAAAAAGGAGTTCCTGTCGTGGCGCAGCAGAAACGAATCTGACTAGGATCCATGAGGTTGCAGGTTCGATCCCTGGCCTTGCTCAGTGGGTTAAGGATCCGGCGTTGCCGTGAGCTGTGGTGTAGGTTGCAAACACGGCTTGGATCTGGCATGTTTGTGGCTGTGGCGTAGGCCAGCAGCAACAGCTCCAATTAGACCCCTAGCCTGGGAACCTCCATATGCCGCAGGTGTGGCCCCAAAAAGACAAAAAAAAGAAAAGAAATGGAAGGAGAGGAGGCGATATGACCTTAAGCAAAAAAAAACAAAAAAAGAAAAGTCAATGGATTCCTCAGGGGGAGCAAATTTCAGGAGGGGAGTGAGGGTAAATGCCAGATTGCAGGCAAAGGGATGAAACTGTGAGAAGGAAGTGGGGCGTCTGTGGGGAGGGAGCTCAGCATGGAAGGAAGGAGGGTGTCAGATGGCAACCGGAGAGGCCGAAGATTAGGGGGCACAGGGGGTCACGGCAGCAGGGAGTCCGACATCGAGTCAGTGAAGCCCTTGGGTGAGACGGCAGCGGATGGTACCCGTTAGTACGTATCCAGGAAGGATCTGTTCACTGATTAAGAGAGAGGGTCTCATCTCTGAGCAAAGACAACGTGCAGGGTGGCTGGGGGTTATGTGGGAAGTTGGGCCAAGGGCAAGAGATGTCCGTGTGTGAGGAGAAGGGCAGGGGCGGGGCTGGGGGTGGGGGAAATGCCGTCGGTGCGCCCAGGTTCACAGTCTGCTCAACTAAGTGGCTCTGCCCAGATTTCAAACAAACTTCAGAAACAAATGCTCATTCTGGGACCTCAGAACAATTTCTAAACATTCTGTGCGGGACCCAGCTTCGCGAGCGCTTCAGAAACCCCGATCCCTGGCATCCCCGCCACGAGCTTTAAAGGACGTTAAGGCCAGACTGCTCGTACGAGGTGATCAGTCTGCCAGGAAATTCCAGCAGGAGGCCAAGGATGCAGCAGGAAGTCGGGAAGGGTGGGGGGACTGGGAGTCACCAGAGTCCACCCTTAATACGGCTGTGCTGAGCACCCCTCCGCCTGGGAAGGCCTGGCCTCAGTGAGGTTAGGTAGCAGCGGGTGAGGCTGACTACAAGCCGTCTCCCATGGGGCTCAGAGACGCTCCCAGTCCTCACTCTGCCGTCCTCTCTGCAGAGGAAGATCACAGATACGCCAGTCTCAGCGTTTCCAGACCCGGAGTAATTCTCAAGAAACCGTCGGGGCAGGTGGCGCTGGCAGCAAGCACTTGGCCGCAAAAGTCAGGCTGACAGCCCATGGATTTGTTCCCCGGCTGCCAGAGCCCTTTTGATCCACCCAAATTAGCCCTGAGTTATTTTACTTTAGAAGCGTGTGATCACATGAATCATGATGGAGTGGGTTTCAATATACAGGGGGCTGGATTGCAGCCTCTAAAGAAGAAATGTTTCTTTACAGAGCGAAACCCAAAGTGACACTTCATTGTACCACACAGGTGACGGCCCCCCCCCGACATCCAATGGGTTACAGCGAGGCCCTGCTGCTCTTTCTCACAAGGCAAACACTTGGCCTCCTGGAGCATTTCCTTCTAGTTTTATACTGTGCTTTCAAAGGAAGGTCCTAGAAAGGGCCGCTAAATAAAGGATGCTGCCGATGACCTGGACAGGGCATCTGCGCTCGTGGGAGGTGGGGAAAGTGTCTCTTTTCTTCACAACCAAAGCTCTGCAACTGAGGATCACAGCCATGCTTACACTTCCCTTGGGGAAGGGACATATGGCCTCTCTACACCCTGTGACGATCCCTCTGTCCCAGACTTGGATCCCTGTCCCTGTCTGTCCACCCCAGGGAAGGGAGCTTCCTGAAGCCAAATCCCATGAGGGTCGCTTTCTTGGATGAACCTCATTAAGCGTGAAGCCCCATCGAGGTTCAATACAAAGTCTGATAAGTGGGGGCGCGGCTGCTGCCCTCCCAGTCCCATCATCACCGATGGGCGGGGCAAAGACTCACTTTCTCTTACTCCAGAACGCAGACGGGAGCACCAGCCCCACCAGCAATCTCTCCCCCAGGAGCCTCTGAACAAAATGGCCCCACTTCTTTTTAAACGAAAGCTACATTCATTCATTCATTCACTCATTCATTCATTTATTTGTCTTTTTGCTTTATCTAGGGCCACACCTGTGGCATATGGAGATTCCCAGGCTAGGGGTCTAACAGGAGCTGTAGCTGCCGACCTTCGCCACAGCCACAGCAACAAGGGATCTGAGCCGCGTCTGCAACCTACACCACAGCTCATGCCAATGCCGGATCCTTAACCCACTGAGCAAGGCCAGGGATCGACCCCGCAACCTCATGGTTCCTAGTCGGATTCGTTAACCACTAAGCCACAATGGGAACTCCCTGAAAGCTACATTTAGTGAGACCCTACTCTAAGTCCCATTCTATCAAATACCTTTATGTCCCATTTTATCAAATACCGCTGGTGAAGGACGGAAGCACTTGGCTTATTTTAGAGCTGAGGAAGCGGCCTGAGCCCGCTAGCCCACGGCAGAGAAGCCCCGACATTCACACAGCACCTTCCAGTGTTCAAAGCACATCCCCCTCCCTTGTCGCACACAATCCCTACAATGCCATCTTAGGGCAGGAGCAATTTCCCATTTCTCCATTTCCCCCATAAGGAAAACTGGCTCAGAGAGGTCAAGTCACTTACCCAGGGACAAACAGCTACTATAAGAGGGAAGAACCAGGACCAAAATCCGAGTCCCTTAACTTGTGCTGAGGTGCCTTTTCAAACTCCCAAAGGCAGGAAGGTGCCCACAGGAGTTACTTTTCAGAGCCACCCTGTTCTCGGCAACCTGGGCTGGGGCCAGGGAATGAAGTGGGCTGGGGTGTGACAGCTCCAGGGGCAGCAAAGGACACCTTTGAGCTCAACCACTGCCTGTCCTGGCCCCGCGGCCAAGTCCTGATAAAGCTGCGAGGGTGTGAGAACCCGTGTCCCCCCGACCAGGCTCTCCATGAATCACAAGGGCAGCAGGGGGATGTAAGGAACACAGAAATCACGGAGCAGCTGCTCAGAAAAGCGGTGGCCTCTGTCACCCACCAAATCTGGGGGTCCTCAACCCCAGCATCCACGAGCACCCGCAACGCCACCACATCCTCTACGTGTGCACACGTGCGGCTTCTCTGTTTAGACGCTCCAGATGAGTCCCCGGCCCAAACAAGGTTACAAGCCGTGATACCATTCCATAAGCTGCTTGAGGACAGCAATTTCCTGCTACGGCCCCAGAGCCTGGCTCGGTGCCCGACACAGAGCAGCACTCAATAAAACCACACGTGAACCAAGGTGGGGCACCTACAGACAACAGCGACGCACACCTATCAAGCACTGATGAGGGCCAGTGCAGGACCTCGGAGGCACTACTGCTTTCCCTATATTCGGCAGATAAAAACCTGATCCGTGTTTGAGATCAGCAGCGGCCCGGCTCAGGCGGCACCATCAGTAAGTTGGAAGAACCAGGATTCTGGCTACAGAAAGCCAGGAGAAAGTGGCTCAACTTTCCCATTCCTAGGTTTCCTTCCCCCTTTGACATCCATGTTTGCTCCCTCCCCACCCCAACACTGTCCCAATCTGGCACCTTTTATCAGGGAGTGAGCCTTGGTATCTGATTATATTTGCAGCCAATCCCCGCCTTTGTCAGCTCTCGATGAAACTTGTTACACAGGTTCACACAACTGCAGTCAGTACAGAGGGCAGCATCAGAGCCGCCGGGAGCTGGTTAGAGACGCAATTTCATGCCTAAAGCTATGAAGTGTAACCCTCTGGAGGTGTGGCCTGGGAATGTAGGCTTTGGCCAGCTCTCCAGGAGGGTCTGATGCCTGTTCAAGTTCAAGAAGCAGTGCTCTTTCACCCTCTTCCAGGCAAGACTGGTCTGGAGGCTCCCTCTGGCTCCATCACGCCAGGGTCATCTACTGGCTTTGCCACCAAAAATAAGAGAACCAGCCACATTTCCCCACCTCAGGTTTGTCACGCCCCAAGACAGATAGAAGCAATAAGAAGGTGGCTTCTTCAATGATACTGGCCAGGAGCATGCTACCTAAAGCACAGCTCCTCCTCCCTCTTTTTATTCAGAAAAGCCTGTTCTTACCCATCAAGGTACCTGTCACAGGACACGTTGACCAGTTTGTGCCACTAGTACACCCCTACCAGCCTGCAAGCTCCGGGAAAGCAGGAACCATGCCTGTTTTCATCATCCTTGCAGCCAGCAATAAGATTCCGACACATCAGAGGGGCTTGCAAGACTTCATGAATTGAACACATCAGGCTGCGGCCAGAAGGCGGCTTGAGCAGGAACAGGTGTTAACGCGTAAAGAAGTATTTCTCACCTACCTGAAAGGCTACTGAGTCGTTTCTGCTGTTCTGTGATAAAAGGAAAAAAAAAATACACAGTGTAAGTGAGAATTACATAGACACAGTAACACCAGGAAGTCTCATCCTAACTAGTTCGGATCCCCACATCCGTGTCCTCAGCACCCTCTGAGCTCAGTGCTCCAATGATGTGCAACCCAGCTAAACGCAGGGGTATTAACATGGCTTCATCATCTAGCTGTCGAGATTCGCCCTACGATTCAGGGAACGGTCACTGATTTTTGGTTGCTTAGTTCTGTTCTTAAGGCGATCTGCTCACTGAAGGAGATGCTCACCCATCCTGGTCTCAAGGGAGCAGGAACTTCTACAACCCAGACTCGGTACCTTTTGAGGGAAATGTAATCCTAATGACGGCAGCTACCATCTGAGAGCTTGCTCAGTTAAGAGCTTTCCCATGTGTTAACTCATTTTTTTTTTTTTTGCTTTTTAGGGCTGCACTTGAAGTTCCCAGGCAAGGGGTCGAATTGGAGCTACAGCTGCCAACCTTCACCACAGCCACAGCAACACGGGATCCGAGCCACATCTGCGACCTACACCATAGCTCACGGCAACGCCGGATCGTTAACCCACTGATCAAGGCCAGGGATCGAACCCACAACCTCACGGTTCCTAGTCAGATTTGTTAACCACTGTGCCACGACGGGAACTTGCCCATGTGTAAACGCTTTTAATCTTCTCAGTAACTCCAGCGGGTAGGTCAGCATGGGCTGAGGGACCTCCAATATGGGACTCAGATGGCCCAGGATGACACCGAAAATCAGAGCTGTGTCTAGAATCTGGGTTTCCCAGGATTCTTTCCAACTCTAACCCCCCCCCCCACTATTCCTACATGCTGCAGGTCCACTGGTTCCCCACCCTCCAGGGCACTCTGGAGGAAGGGCCAGCATCTCCCCTGCAGAGCTCTGTGCTGCCCAGCTCTGGGATAAGCACGAAGATGACCTTTACCTTCCAGGGCTGCTATATAAAGGGCTGTGTACAAAAATAGAACACTTGCCAGCCCATGGTGCTGTCATCATCCCCCTTGGCTGCGTCCCCACCCTCCCTCCCTCCAAAACCAGTGTGGGCAAAAGGTAAACAGAGCAGGAGGGGAGCTCGTGGCCGCAGAAGCTGCCCTGTTCACGTCGGGACGTGGACACGGTTCGCGTGGGCTGGACCACAGAAGTCCAGAAGAACCCTCGGCTCAGCCCTGCTAGCAACCGGCCAGACGGCAATGACCAATCACGTGACCTCCTAGCCTCTGGTTCCTGGTCTGTTCAACCAAAGCGCTCTCTAGATCTGCGGTTCCCAAACGCCAGTCTCCAAGCTGGAGGCCAGGCCCAAAGGTAAATTTATTCAATGGAAAAGACGGAGGTGTGGAAGAGCCTTTCTTTCACAGAAGGAGATGTGTGCAATGCAGAACACAGTGGTTGTTTTTCAGGAGGGTTATTCTGCAGAGTTAGAAATAAGTGACCCTAGGAGTTCCCGTTGTGGTGCAGCGGAAACGAATCCGACTAGGAACCATGAGGTTGCAGGTTCGATCCCTGGCCTTGCTCAGTGGGTTAAGGATCCAGCGTTGCCGTGAGCTGTGGTGTAGGTCACAGATGCAGCTCGGATCCGGTCTGGAGTTGCTGTGGCTCTGGCGTCAGCTGGCAGATACAGCTTCGATTGGACCCCTGGCCTAGGAACCTCCATATGCCGCGAGTGCAGCCCTAGAAAAGGCAAAAAGACCAAAAAAAAAAAAAAAAAAAAAAGCGATGCTAGGGCAGTGCCCAGACCGCCGCGTGACCATGAGATCAGGAACTCTGGGGCCACTGAGCGCCTGTGCCCCACGGGGTCCGCGGACATGCCCTAGGAGCTTGCTCAGCAACGCAGAACTTCTTCCCCCACATCTCCTCGCCAAAGACCTCCCAAATCTGACCCCAAGCATTCTGCACTCTTTCAGTCCTCAGGGTTTCCCAGTTCAAATCCTCCTTCCCCGAATGACCACAAGCCATCTGCTCTCAAACACACGTGGGATGGAAAGCTCCAGAGAGAAGGGAGGGGACTATATTTATATGACCAACTGTGAGGGCTGGGCAAGGTGCAACACACCTTTGCCCCTTGGCTTGTTTGCATAGGGGGGCCTGGCTTGGCGTTACTGTCACACTGCGCCCTCGGGTAGCCTAGGCAGGAACAAGGGAACCTTTGTTAGGATGACTAAACTAGAATTCTAGAAGTGGAACAGAGTTTTCACTCCCTCAGGAGACTTTGCAATAGTTAAGCAATTGCTTTTACGGGTACTGTGGACAAGGCAACGCAGGGGTTGCCAGGTTGGGTAAACACCAAAGCAAAGCCAAAAAACACTTGCCCTAAAGCCCATTGGTGATTCATGATCCAAGACAGGATCCAAGCCCACTACGGGCTTCTGTTCTCCCGACTTTTACCGCTTCCTTGAGGAGCATACGGTTTGTGCTCTACAGGAAGCTAACTTTTAATCCCAAACAACTAACGTATTGAACCCTTCTCTGAAGGACATGTGACTCATGCTGCACAATTCTGATATTTAAGCTCAAAGTCAGGGCTTGGACAAAAGAGAAAGGCAAGAACCAAAGGCATCTGAGTAAATAAGAAGCATCCATTTGTTCGGGGAAGAAACAAAAAAGAACTACAGGCATTTTTGAGCCCAAAAACGTCTCACTAGGTGTCACTGGAAGCAGCTGGCATACACTTGGCATTTCCCAAAAAGCGAGTTGCCTTGGGAATAAATCCCATCTTTAGAGAAACTGCCTTTCCTTCTGGGAACTAACTTTCTTCTTTTTGAGTGGGTTTTTCTTCAAAAAGATGACTCATAAAGAAGTTCATAGAGAATCAAAATTTCACTTTGTCCTGCATTTGGGACACTTTCTGGGCAGAGAAGGCAAATGCCAGTAAGCGGTATGGCACTGCTGAAAGGAAAACAGACTCTTACATGGTTTAGCGGCGGGGAGGGGAGGTGGGGGGCAGAGGGGACCCTTTTATTTTTTGAAGAACACGGATTCATGAACATTAATACGGGAGCCACACCAAATGAAAAAATAAAATTACTTAAATAACTAAGACTTGAGTGAGAAGACATTAAGTGAGAGAACATGTCTCATTCATCTGCTTTTCAAGTTAGAGGCAAGAAATAGAAAACTCTAATATGGAAAACAATTAAAAATAGACTCCAGTCCCATTCTCGTCCAAGTTAATACAGAGAGGGAGGGGAGGGGTGTGGAGAAAAATGAGGCAGTAAGTGAGTTAAGCAAAGGAAGATTTGGTACCCAGCTCTGAGCTGTGAATATAATAACTACTAGCTCCACTCTGCTTTGAAATTCAGGCTAAAGAGCCCTTCCCACAGCAGGAAACAGCTTGAAAATGCTGCACTGCACACCGCAAAAGGACTTCTGCGAAGGGAAAGTTCTCTCCTCTATGGCATTTCAAAAAGAAAAACTGGGGGCTTAGAATCCTCTTCTGGAATTTTAAAGCAGAAGGGTCAACATATACAGTCACCAACTCAAGGCACTCTGTTTCCCATCAGACACTCCTTCAGAGAAGGGGAAGACCGAATCAGAAGCAGCCAGAGAAACTCTAGAAAACAAACATGGCAACACTCAGCAGAGCCATCTGTGGCCATGCAGCGTAAGAAGCAAAGGGCCACACCAAGCCCAGGTCCCCAGCGAGGCCACTGAGTGAGAGCCCAGCACAGTAACTTCTGGAGAGAACGAAGGCCGTGAGTCATTAAGAAAAAGTTCCAACAGCTCTGTCTTAGAGTTACATAAACATGTTTTCTATTTTAGAGAATTTCCCACCCAGTAGGTTTAGGCTTTTTCTTTTTCTTGAATTGTGGTGCTCGAAATGCTGCTTTCTAGAAAATTCACGTCACAGAACTCCTGGACTTAGGACAGTCCTTAGAAGAGGTATTGCTGCACCTGGATTTTCCCAGGAAAGCTTTGACTAGGCTTCTCTGACTCGGGATTCTCAGAGAATTAAGGGGCAGGCTTTCCTTTCTGCCTTTTCTTTCTTTTTGGAAAGAAAACTGAACACCCAGGCTGTGGGACACACACGTCCCCTACTTACTTATTCAGACCCCTGACATCATCCCTAAACGGGGGCCTCTGTCTGCTGCCGTGATCCACTGTGTGGGTCCTGGGAGTCAGGAAACCGGGGCAGGTGGCCTCGGGGAAAGATGGGATTTGAGAACAATTCCGTGGAATGGCGGGATTCTTGCCCCAGATGTCACGGAACAGCTACGCTGACCCCAGCGAGCTGGGGGGCGGGGTGCAGCTTGCAGACCCCTTACCTCGATTGTGTTGCAAGAGCACGATAGTAGGGTTGACGATGGTGGTGGAGGGGTAGGCAGATGACGGCTTGCTAGCTGGTGCGGAGGCCTGGGGTTCAGTTCCAACCCGGGATGAAGACACTTCATTTAGCAGAGGACTTGTGTCCTGAAAGGGAAACAGACGCTGTCACTCACTGTGCCTACGTGAAACCTAGAGATAATACTTTTTAAAAAGAGGAGAAGGAAAGCTTCACAAGGACCTTCCTTACAAAAGGCAATGTAACCAGCGAGACCTACGAATTCCAGTTAGAAGCTGAATCGGGAACGTTCATTCTCTTTGTGGGGATTAGTAAGAGGCGGGGAGGAAGGTCAGGGTTAAAGTCTCAGCAACGGCAATCGTTATTTTCACCTGGTCGTAACTGGGGCTCAGTCCGGTTACTGAAAAAGCAAATTCAAATCAAGGTAGCAGAACATGCAAAAACTCATGCGATCCCCCAGGCGATCGGAGAACGAGAGCTGGTTTAATTGGGGGGGGGGGGGATTCAGGAAAGTTTAGTACACTTGTGTAAGGGAACAGGAGAGAGTGTGAGGACAAGAAGCCATCGAGGTCAGAAGAGGGAAGAGTTAAGCACTGGACCTCGTGGAAACCTGCTCGTACCGCCTGGGTCACGGGGCAACCCCCCTAGCACTCACTCCTGAGATGTGGACACTGTCCTGTCCTACTGTGACATTTTTCTTTTCCGATTCCAAGTGACAAAGATCTCTGCAGTAAAGACTTCAGAAAAATCCGGACTTCAAAATCCTGAGGTCTCTGCCAGAAATGCCAACGAAATCATGACCTCAAACACTATAATCTGCATACGGGATTAATGCCATTCTTGCTAAAGACGTGAAAATAAGACCTCGACATGGAGGAAGGATATGTAGACAGTTTCCTCCAGCTCGGCTGTTAATTTTGCAAAGTTTCTATTTTGGAGATTACAGACCCTAAAGCCAGAATGTCATTCTTTTCTCTTTTTTTCCCCCTTTTCAGCTGCACCCAAGGCATGTGGAAGTTCGTAGGCCAGAGACGGAATCTGAATTGCAGCTGTGACCTACACCACAGCTGGGGCAATACTGGATTCTCTCTCTCTCTCTCTCTTTTTTTTTTTTTGGTCTTTTGTCTTTTTAGGTCCACACCTGTGGCATATGGAGGTTCTCATGCTAGGGGTCATATTAGAGCTGTAGCTGCCAGCCTACACCACAGCAACGTGGGATTTGAGCCACATCTGCAATCTATACCACAGCTCATGACAACGCCGGATCCTTAACCCACTGAGCAAGGCCAGGGATCGAACCCGCGTCCTCATGGATATTAGTCGGATTCATTAAACACTGAGCCATGATGGGAACTCCAGTACCTTATTTTCTTAATGCGCTGTGCCAGGCCAGGGATCAAACCCATGCCTCAGCAGCAACCCAAACTGCCAGAGACAATGTCAGATCCTTAACCCACTATGCCATAGTGGAAGCTCGCAGAACGTCATTCTTCAAGAAGAGTAAGACCGACAGTTACCTTCCAGATAAAAGTGCAGCTCAAAGCAATCAGTATGGTCCACCAGAGACCACTTGCTCTGTAAATACCTGCTGGACAAAAGCCATGCCTCCCTAACTCCTCTGCCCCCTGTACCTAGCACAACACCTTGCAGACCTGGCATGCTCAGTAAATGCCACGTGAATGACAGGAGCTGTCTACCAGCAAAGGTGTTTCTGAACAACTTCTGGAGCAAAAGAACACATGCCCATCAAAACAGAGGATGTGAGTGTGAGGACCTGGGACAGCTCCTGACACACAGCAGGGGCTTGCTTAAAAACACAGGCTTGGTCAGCCCACCTCTTCTGAAAGTTGCAGCTGTTATGAGCGGCAGCTCAGTTTACTAAATAAAACATTTTCCCAAGACTCGAGAGGCAAAATATGATCTTGTACAAAAGTGCCTCATCTGATTTTTTTCTCTTACAAAGTGGAAAACAATCACACTTGTCCTAATTACTTCCAAAGTGATGTAATAAAGATGAATAATATAGCACTGGCCACAATGCACCCAAGAAACACAAAAAACTCAGGCATACAGCCCTTTAAAGCATAAACTGGATGGGTCATGTGAACATTAAGCATCTCACAAGTTTTACTCTGGCATAAGTGGTATTTCTGGAACATCACAAAATGGCTATCAACTAAAAGAACTTGGATCAGTTGGGAGTTCCTGTCGTGGCTCAGTGGAAACAAATCTGACTAGCATCCACAAGGACGCAGGTTCGATCCCTGGCCTCGCTCAGTGGGTTAAGGATCCGGCACTGCCGTGAGCTATAGTGCAGGCTGGCAGCTACAGCTCCGATTGGACCCCTAATGTGGGAACCTCTATATGCCGTGGGGGCAGCCCTAAAAAAAAAAGAACTTGAATCAGTTCACATGAATTTTCTTTGCTCTTACTCTCCAATCACTACAGACGGATCAGATTTCAGTGTGTGGCTTGGCCACCACCCACAGGGGCTCCTGCTCTTTTCGACAATTCTCCCTCAGCGCAGGAGTCCACGCAGTTTCCTTTTCCACCTCTTACTCACTCTGTACCTGGGGCCAAACCAGATGTTCGGGCCAAGTGAAGGCCTCCTGGGAAGTCTGTACCAGGCTGACCAGACAGGTTTGATAAAATGAGGACACTGTCCCAACTCATCTGTCCTGGCACACCTGACACAAACTCGGCATGAAAATCTAGATCTGGGCAAACGACCGAGCGTAGGGGACAGGGGAACGCCACTTGTGATGGGTTCCTAGTGCACTAAAAACATGCTGCTCTAGAGAAAAATGCTGCTCCTGTAGTCTCCAAAATAAGTGTGGCTTCTAAATTGAACTATAAGTTGAGCTGGGGGTAGGAAAGCGTATCCTCGAACAATCTAGCATTTTCCTGCACTAGGGCTGAGCAGCAAAGCTCAAAACTAGGATATCCAAGCCCCTGGGCCACCTCTGGCCAGTCCTCACCCAACCGCATTGCACTGTATCTGGAAATTTGAGACGACCTGACCTACGATGTAACCTTCTACAGCTTTGGCGGGCCTCATATATCACTGT
Source organism: Catagonus wagneri (assembly GCA_004024745.2). Taxonomy (NCBI): domain Eukaryota; kingdom Metazoa; phylum Chordata; class Mammalia; order Artiodactyla; family Tayassuidae; genus Catagonus; species Catagonus wagneri. The sequence continues at coordinate 33,560,179 of PVHT021183705.1, read as the reverse complement.
AGTTTCCCTTAGAGGCAAAAAACAACAAGCAAACAAAAACCCAAGTAAACAAAACCCAACCAAACAACAAAAAAACAAAACAAGCGAACAAAAAAGAGTTTCCTTCCTGCTTTCTGCAGGACTGGCTTCATCTGAGTCAGTTTTGCAAGTGTGCCTCTTTACACAGAGGGGCATCGGTGGCCATTTCGTCCCATCAGCCAACTGCATGACCTGCCGGGCCACTACATCTCAGAATGTGGTCCACAGATCCCGAGCACCCAGAGTGCCCCAGGACACCTGGTACCGGGTCTCAGTCCGAGGCCCTTCCCCAGGCCCACTCAATCAGAAGCCCGAGGAGCATAACCTCAGAGGATTCCATGGATGCTAGGCTTGAGCACCAATACCCGACTCAGATAAATGCTCTGTTCACAGCTGTGCCCAAAGAATCTAGCAGAATACCTAGAACACAGCAGGAGCTCAGCCATGAATTGCTAGCTAGCTGGCTGCTCTGGCCCATTTGCTAGGGCAAGTCCTCAGCACCAAAGCTAGCATTTAGGGCACTCTCTCTGCACTGAGCCCTGTAACAGAGACTTCTGTTTCCTCGGTCCCACCGCAGCCGTGGCCCTGACAGATCTGTGGTGCCCATCTTACCAATCACACCGAGGTTCTGCCAGTCTCCCAATCCCAGGGCTCCTAAGGGGTCAACAGACCGAGTCCTTCGACTCAGCCTCTCCTCTGAAGCCCTTGGGCTTTCCTACTATGATAGGGAGTTGTCCCTCGCAGGACAGGACCTGAAGTGTCAGGACACGTCCCATGACCACTGGGGCACTGCTTTGCCTCAAAAGCCCCTGGCAGCCGCTACGCAGGGGCCCCAGCAACTTTCTGCCTTTTGAGGAAGCGGAGCTGACATGTGTACCAGGCTCTACATCCACTTGCTCAACTCTTTAAAAAAAAAAAAGTCTCTGCCATTGCTATATATATATATATATATATATAAGAGCTTGCTTATTTGCAAAATCAACCAAAGTGAATCTTTTCCTCCTTTAGAACCTCCCTGGTCCCTGGTGGAGAAAATGGTTTGCACCATGCCTGCCTCCTGGCTTTTCCACGCAGTCCTTCAGGCTTCCTCAGCTCCCCGAGACACACTCGCCTGGCCTACGAACAGGGTAGCCAGCCCAAGGAAAGGCCCCAGGGATGGTGTTCTCTGCAGGAAGATGCGCGTTCCAAACAGGACAGAGAGGCACAGGGTGGAGAGAGACAGGTAGAGAGGCGGAGCACACGGGGAGGCATGCTCTAGTGGAAGCAAACACGGGTCTGGTCATCACGCAAGCGCAGGGCAGCCAGCATCCCTCTCAGAATGTAGTATTCCAGCGAGAAGGGTTTCTTGGTTTGGGGGTTTTGTGGTGGTGGTGGTGGTTGTTTTTAAATCGTTGGGAGAAGACATTCAGGACAGCTGCGAGGGAGGGGATCCAGCAAGCTTACGGTACTTGAAACGGCTCCCGTGCGGTCAGGCTCCGAGGCTCTGAGGAGGCCTTCTGGGACCGGAGGGACCAGCGGAGGCGGTGGTGACAAGGACGGTGGTGTCTGGCTAACGGGGGGGAAGGGGCCAGGAGCGCTGGCTGGCTGGCTGTGCTGGGGCCGCCTCTGCAGATGAGGGGGAATGAAATCATCTAGAGTCGGGAAGGTCAGAGGTGAGCCGGCAGGGGCGGTCGCCGGGGCTGGGGGGCCTCGGGGCCCCCGAGACGCTGGAGGTCTGTCAGTGCCTTCGTGCCCTCTGTCGGTATTAACCAGGTAGAGAGGGACAACTATGACCTCGGGCTGGGCTGGGCTGGAAGTGGCCTCCTGTAGGAAATAAGGGGGTCATTACGTAAAGGGGTACAGCAGGGAAGAAGGAATTCCTTATTTCAACAGTCGAGCGTGGACATGCAATGATGTACTATGAGAAATATTTAATCGGTGCCCTTTCCTCAGAATCCATGAGACAGTCAGTGCTAGCCAGCTGGCCTCCTGACATTCTGTGACACAGAGGGGACCCCGTCCAAGTTTACTTTCCATCCATCTATTTTTGACTCCTTTTAACACTTTAGAGAGAGGAACAGAGAACAAGAGAACAGGCAGGCAGGCTGCGTTTAACCCCCAAACCG
>PVHT021183705.1:33517528-33551553 GCA_004024745.2 Catagonus wagneri | reverse complement strand
AAAAAAAAAAAAAAAAAAAAAAAAAGAGAAGTCATTAGGAATTAGTGAGCTACCCAGAGAGCTGAGTCACTGATAGCGGAAGAGGGTGTTTTTTCCTACATTTGCCTTGAGTCCATCAGCACTATATCCACCATCCCTATACAGCCAGCTTATCCCAGCCTAGAGTGCCGAGAAGGAAGCGGGCCTGCCACCAGCAGCCAACTTAGATCCCGGGACCGCCATGCTGAATTCTACCTGCCTGCTTCCAGGCTACTTCATCTTCATCTGTAAGGACACAGGGTTGCTGGAACCCTTAGGGCCCCAACTCCAGCTAATTAGCAGAATCGACACAAGAGCACCCTCTTCTTGTGAATATTATACGCTAAGGAGTTTTTTAAGCAAACAGGCTCAGACTTTTTTCCAACCCGGCATTCCCCCTTTGGGGACATTTCCACATGCGTTTCACACCTAGGAAATACAGGGCTTGTCTTTCGGAAACCCTGGTGCAGAAGAGCCTAAGCCCACGCCTTTGCTTCCCCTGGACCCCAACGTCTCCCTCGTTCTGGTCCCCCCGCCCCCGGGGCTTTTCCAGAGTTGGCCAAAAGTGCGACTCAGAACCCGGTCCAGCTCTCCAGCTGGGCGAGCAGGAAGTCCCAAGTGCCAGCTAAGAGACGCAAGAACAATCCCCACCCCGGGCCTTGCACGTAGGCCTACCTGGGGCTTGTCGGCAGGAAAGCTGGGGTGCACGCTCCTGTAGCCCTTGGCAGCCAGTGAAGAGGGTTGGGCGTTTCCATTGGCATCAGCGTGGGAAGAAAGTCTCCAATCATCTGAGAGATGGGGGGAGAAAAAAAAGAGAGAAACCCCTCACTCATAGGAACTTTCTCTGGTTCCCCTCTAATTTAAGGGTTCCCGGCGGAGGGCAGTCCAGGAGAGAAAGGATGCAAGAGAAAGCATACCTGCTGTGGAATTCTCTGACTCCAGAACTACGTGTAGTGCGGAAAGGATGAAAACAAGAAGGAAAAGGGGGAAAACGGAAATGGTTACATTTGCAGGAAGCAAGGATGTACTGCCCAGAGAGACGAAAATCCAGCACCCCGCTGCCCGACACAAAATGCCCTCAGTCACGATGGCCTAATTACCATAGGAACCCACTCTAAACCATGATGTGCTCACAGGCGCTGACCTTTGAAAACACAAGGCTCACATTCACAGTAATGAAGAAACAATTGTTCTTGACATTCTTATTTTACAGACAAAAAGGCCACAGAACTCCCCTGTCCAGCTTTAAGCCTGACGTGGGCTCAGAAACGACCTCCCCTCATTAGCAGCCGGGGCTAATTAACAGGCCCGGACAGGGAGACGTTGATAAGCACTTTTTCCGCGGCTGCTGGTGCGGGGTGAGGGCGAGAACATGATTTAAGCCCAGAGGTATCTGCTGTGATAAGGGCTTTTTTTTTCCCCCTTCCTGCCAATAAATGAGCCACATAAACATTTCAAAAGCTAATCACCCTGAGTGTTCATCAGACTACAAGGCACCTTTGTCTCCTTGCAGGCGGCTACCATCCTGCCCTCCATCCATCACCTGGCATATCTCGGAGACCCTGAACCTCTCCTAGCCAGACCGGCCCAGCACCACAAGGCGGGGAAGCACCGCCGTAACAAGCTCGGCTGGGGAGTTCCCGTCGTGGTGCTGCGGAAATGAATCTGATTAGGAACCATGAGGTTGCGGGTTCGATCCCTGGCATCGCTCAGTGGCTTAAGGATCTGGTGTTGCCGGGAGCTGTGGTGTAGGTTGCAGACACGGCTCGGATCTGGTGTTGCTGTGGCTGTGGCGTAGGCCGGCAGCTACAGCTCCGATTAGACCCCTAGCCTGGGAAACTCCATATGCTGCAGGTGCGGCCCTTAAAAGACCAAAAAAAAAAACCAAGCTCGGCTGGGAAGGCAGCTGAATCTGAATTCAAATTCTGACTCCACCATCTAAGAGTTCTGTGACCCCGGGCAAGATATAAGCCTCAGTTTTCCCATCTGAAAAATGGGGGTAGTGATACGCCTGCTTACCTGTTGTTTTAAGAATCAAGTGACATACTGCATGGGAAATGCTTAACACTGTGCCTGACAGAACTTAGAAATATGTGTTAGCTATCATCATTTTTTACATCATCTCGTCTCTATTTGCTATCTCCCACACAGCCTAGGGGTCAACAAACCTTTTCTATAAACGGCTAGTTTGCACATACGTTAGGCTTTGGCAACCATAGGTCTCAGTCGCAACTATTCAGCTCTGCCATTGTAGCCCCCGAAACAGCCACTGACAATGTCAAGTAAATGAGGGTGGCTGTGTTCCAATAAACCTTTATTTATGGAAACTGAAATTTGAATTTCATGTAACTTTCACATGGCACATTGTTTGATTTTTCATTCAACTCTTAAAAAAAATAAAACCCCAGAAGTAAGAAAAAAGCACCCTCACACTTTGATGGTGGCAGCCAGATTGAATGGGGGTATATAGGGAAAATTTTTTTGCAACCCAGAGGTAACCTTGTGAACAGCAAATAGAAGTCTGCTTTACTCCAAAGAAGAATTTGAGTTTATAAGTATTGGAAAATTATTCTTCTAAACCCTTACCTTCTAGATGGATTCCACTTTTAAAAACATAAGCAGTAAGTCTAATTAAATTAATAGCAAACCCCCCCCCGCAAATTGGTATGTGTATGTATACATACACGCACGATTTTTTTTTTTTTTTTTTTTGCCTTTTGTCATTTTAGGGCTGCACCCACGGCATGTGGAGGTTCCCAGGCTAGGTTTCTAATCGGAGCTGTAGCCACTGGCCTATGCCGCAGCCACAGCAGCGCAGGATCCGAGCCGCGTCTGCAACCTACACCACAGCTCCCGGCAACGCCAGATCCTTAACCCACTGAGCAAGGCCAGGGATCGAACCTGCAACCTCACGGTTCCTAGTCGGATTCGTTAACCACTGCGCCACGACGGGAACTCCACATACACCATTCTTAGTTAACGAGCTGTACCAAAACAAGCAGAGGTCGGATTTGGCCCGAGCACCACGGTCTGCCAACCCCTCATCTAGTCCGTCCCTTAACTTCCTCTTCTTATCTCTCTCTGCCTAAAGAGGGGAATATTACTGCAGCTCGCACAGCCCCCGGCTCCACTCCAGTGTGGATCCCTCAGATGTCCAGTTGAGATTCAGAAATGTTTACTGAACACCAAAGTGTCAGATGTCATCAGTCACTTTTGCTCATATTTAATGTTTAACTCAGGGTATGCAAGTCTGTGAGGCAGGTAATCACTCTGCCTCATGGAGGAGGAAACGGAGAGGTCCACTGACTTGGCCAAAGTCACACAACCATTATGTGACACAGCAGTGAGCCCAGATCTCCAAGGACAACACTCTGGCCAACACCGACAGCCACCAACCTCACCATCGGCTGCAAAGGAGAACCTACCTCCCAGGGCGGTGGTAGCGGCCAGAAGGTGTCAGAGCAGAAGGCCAGGCAGCAGAAAAGGTTTCCAGGGATTTACACTCACGAATCCCATTCTAGCTGCCCCCAGAATCACCAGGAATGCTCATCAAAACACACAGCGCAGGGCCCTACCCCCAGGGTTTTTGACTCAGGTGAGAGGCAAGGCCTGGGAATCTGCATTTCTAACACAACCCCAGGTTACATTAAGGCTGCTGGTCCATAGCCCAAAGCGCACTTCGAGAATCATGGATATAATAATGAATACTCAGTACTACCCTTATTCTGGGAAACTGTACCCATTTTTGCAAATTTCCTCCTCCTCTAAAAGTTTGTTTTTTCTTTTTCTTTCCTTTTTTTTTTGGTCTTTTTGCCTTTTTCTATGGCCGCATTCACAGCATATGGAGGTTCCCAGGCTAGGGGTCTAATCAGAGCTGTAACCACTGGCCTACACCACAGCCACAGCAACGCAGGATCCAAGCCGCATCTGCAACCTACATCACAGTTCACGGCAATGCCGGATCCTTAACCCACTGAGTGAGGCCAGGGATCAAACCTGCAACCTCATAGTTCCCAGTCGGATTCCTTAAACATTGAGCCACAATGGGAATCCCTAAAACAAAGTTTTTATAACGTGCTGCAGTTATAGATTCTTTCAGCATGTTGCCTGCCACTCCCTTAAGGATAATTCTTAGATAAGCCTCCTCCTCTCAACCACATAGCTGGGAAACTTACAGCACTGAAACTGCTAGCTTTACCGAAACGAATGGGCTTGTGTGAGCAATGGCAAGCAGTTAATTGCCTTGCACTTCACTTTTCGCACCTATAAAATATAATCCTTGCCCCACAGACTCCTCACAGGGTTGCTGAGGTCAGGTGTGTGGCGTATCCTAAAAGCGACCATTTTTAACAAGCACGGGTGCATCCGTCCAGATCCCTGGGCCAGAGATCTCCTCATACCTGCAGACTCTCAAACACCAGGCGACACACTGGGACAATGGTTCTCCTTCCTCCCCTGCCTTCACCGTCTCATCTTCCTTTCTAAGCTATTTCTGGACCAGCTTTGTCAAGTCACTCTGTCAAATGCATTAGATTTACATGCATGCACACTAAATATCAGTAGGTTAAGATGAGGAGCTATCAATAAAGGATGTGAGGAGTTCCCCGGTGACTTGGCGGGCTAAGGAGCCAGCACTGTCACAGCTGTGGCTGGGGTTGCTGCCATGGTACGGGTTCTATCCTATCCTGGGAACTTCTGCACGCCACAGGTGCAGCCAAGAAGAACACAAAAAGGATGTGGATTTTGTACACGGATATGGGGGCATTTTATCTCGCCTGCTCCTTGGTTCTCAGCTGGGATGGTTCTGTCCAGGTGACACTGGCACACAGACGTGTCGTGGGAAGTGGAGATGAGTGTCCTCCTCCAAACCCCTGGGCATCACAAAGGGACGGTCACTGTGGCATCAGGCAGCCTGTCTGGAGTCCTGTCTTGCTCTCTCTGCATCCTGCAGCACGTGACACGGCCTCCTCTGCGATGAGAGATTCTCTCTCGAGTCAAGAGGACTAAATGGAAATATCTGGCATAAAGTCTGTGCTTCGTAAGCTCAGAACCCAAAGCATAAGAAGAAAAAATTTCCCCAGACACAGAAGTTCAAGTGGTTGATTCCCACCCCTGGATAAAGAGCTGTAAGAATATCCTGGCCTCGGGGATCAAAGTACTTTTTTTTTTTTTTCATGCCAAGTCCTAAAACTGTTCCCCTTATTCTGCACCCCCCCAAAAGGCCGTTCCCAGGTCCTCTCAGAATGTTGCTCTCTTCCTTTTTATTTAATTTCTTAATTTGCTTTTTTGTCTTTTCAGGGCCGCACCTGCTGCATATGGAGGTTCCCAGGCTAGGGGTCTAACAGGAGCTATAGCTGCCGTCCAATGCCACAGCCACAGCAACGCCAGATTCGAGCTGCGTCTGAGACCTACACCACAGCTCACGGCAACACCGGATCCTTAACCCACTGAGCAAGGCCAGGGATCGAACCCGCAACCTCATGGTTCCTAGTCAGATTCATTAACCACTGAGCCACGACGGGAACTCCTCTCTTCCTTTTTAAAAAAGAGCTGCATTTCTGATGTTTCATCATCCTTCATCTGTTACCTCGTTTTCTGAACCCTGAAGGCTGGTAGCAGCCCAGGGCCACGTGCGGCCGAGTGCGGCAGGCAAAGTTTTACATGCACAGCCATCAATTACGAACTCTCAGTTAGAGAGACTGTCAAAGTGCTTCTCGCAGGAAAAGTGACCTCAGAGCTCCCGAGGTGGTGAAGGGCCTGGGCGGCTGGATCCTCGGTGAGCTCAGCAGCCCTGAGGAGACCAAGCCTTTCCAGGAGAAGCTGAAGCCGCCTTATCTCTTCCTCCATCTGTTCTTTCTACAGTCTTTCCTGGCCTGTGACCGCCGCTTCCTCAGAGTTTCCCTGACCTCGCTCATGTGCTAATTTCGTGAGGTTGCTCCGCGGATCGCTTCTTCGGATGTCGGCATACTTTTCACCGAATTAGGTTCGTATCTTCCGGGGGAGGGTCTGAGAGGGAGAGGGTCCAGGACTGTCCAAATCCTGTTCAACTCTGACTCATGCTGTGTGGTAACCTCCTCACGGACTGGAGAGCGACGACCCACGGGGGTCACGGTGATACCTGTGTAACAGAGCCCCAGCAGAAGCGCCGGACACAACAGCTCGGAGGACCCCCTGGCTGGCACCACCCTGAACGTGCTGTCACACGGGAACAGCAGGAACTAACGCACCCCAGCTCCTGGAAGAGAGGACCACGCCAACTGCATGCCTCATACTTCCCTGAACACCACCCCATGGACTTTTTTTTTTTGCTTTTTAGAGCCACACCCGCGGCATATGGAGCTTCCCAGGCTAGGAGTCAAATTGGAGCTACAGCTGCCGGCCTACACCACAGCCACAGCAATGCAGGATCCGAGCTGTGTCCGTGACCCATACCACAGCTCACAGCAACACCTGGATCCTTAACGCACTGAGCGAGGCCAGGGATTGAACCAGCAATCTCACGGTTCCTAGTCGGATTCGTTTCCCCTGCGCCACAACGGGAACTCCGTTTTTTCTTTTTCTTTTTGGCTGAGCCTGTGGCACGTGGAAATTCCCAGGCCAGGGATCGAACCTGCACCACAGCAGTGACAATACCAGATCCTTAATTACCAGGCCAGCAGGGAACTCCATCTATGTACTTCTTCCAGCTGATTTTCACCTGTATCCTCTTCCTGTAAGTGTAATAGTTGAATAAGCTCCCTGAGTCCTGCTACCAAATTATCAAACCTGAGGGTGGTTTTGGGAATCCCTGGACGCTGCAGTTGGTTCCCATCAAAGAGCATCTTCTGCATGCCAGGCTCCATGCTACAACTTCCCACAGCTTGCAGAAGTTCCTGGGCCAGGGGTCGAACCTGTGCCACAGCCGTGACTGACGTGAGCTGCAGTAGTGGCAAAGCCGGATCCTTAACCCACTGAGCCACACAGGAACTCCATCTCTATGCTACAGCTTGGTATGAAAGAGTCCACTGAATTCTAACAACTCTATTAAGATCATCTCCAGGAGTTCCCGTCGTGGTGCAGCGGTAAACGAATCTGACTAGGAACCATGAGGTTGCGGGTTCGATCCCTGGCCTTGCTCAGTGGGTTAACGATCTGGCACTGCCGTAAGTTGTGGTGTAGGTTGCAGACATGGCTCGGCTCGGATCTGGCACTGCTGTGTCTGTGACGTATGCCGGCAGCAACAGCTCCAATTAGACCCCTAGCCTGGGAACCTCCATATGCCGCGAGTGCAGCCCTAAAAAAAAAAATCTCCATTTTGCAGAGGGGAAAACGGAAGCTCTCCAAGGTAAATCAGCCCACATCGCAAAGAGAGGAAGTGGCTGGGGCTGAGCCCTGATAGAGGACTGTGACTCTCGAGAACTAGACCCCCTCTCACAGGAGGAGGGAGCTGGAGCAAGAACTGCAAATAGGCACATCTCTGAAACATGGGTGTCCAAGGGCCCCACAGGGAAAGAAATCGGGACACAGGTGTAGACAGTAGTACGAGACCGAAGCTTCCAGTCCGGGCAAAGGATCAGCAACCTGGAGATTACAGCGATGGGAAGAAGGCAATGAAGCCAGGGAGCAGGACAGACAGAGCAGCTGGGGCGCAGACGCTGGCCCTGCCGGTGAGGGAGGGAGCTGGCTGCTATCTGATACCACCTGTGAAGACCCTGGGACCAACCAGGAAGCATGCCCGATCCTTGGCAAGAGCTAAGTGAGGCTCCCCGCCTCACACTTGGGCTCCCGTCCAGGCTGGCGCGGCTGCCTGCAGATCCTGCTGAAAACTGTCTTCATGAGGCTGGTCAAGACCCAGCCCCTCCCAGGCCCCAGGACAGGACCTGAGACCGGTGTGGGCCAGCAAGGTGTCACCCAGGGGCTCAAACGGGGGGGTGTGTAGGCAAGGAAGAGGAGCGAGGGCTGGATCCAGCCAGAGTCAAAAGCCTCCTGCCCTAAGAAGGGTAAGGAGGACAAAATCACTGATCTTGAACGCCCTATCTCTGCAGCAGCAGCCTCACCTCCAGTGTTAACTCATTCCAGCCTGTTGCACTTTTTTTTTTTTTCTTCCCTCCGCTTTGGCCACAACTGCAGCATATGAATGTTCCCGGGCCTTGGACTGAATCCAAGCTGCAGTTGCCGGCCGATGCCACAGCTGTGGCAATGCCAGATCCTTATCCCACTGTACCAGGCTGGAGATCCACAGAGAAAACATTGGATCCTTAACCCTCTGTGCCACAATGGGAACTCCTTGTTGTACTCGTAACGAGGCTTATTTTGCCCCTCTACTCAGACCCAGCTTACTTCCTCTCCGCTCAAACTGGCCTAGTGTACAATCCTGAGTTTGTCCCCAATGAATAGGATTCCATTTGTGAGTTTATTTCCCAAGCTTCCCAAGTTCACAAAGCATTTGAGAATAAGAAAGGCTTGGAAACCATCCTGCCCAAGCAAGTCCTTTACCCTTCATATGTGCTTCAGAGGTGTGACATACCCATGGGCAGAAAGCACGGCAGGGGAGTTCCCATCGTGGCTCAGCGGAAATGAATCCGACTAGTATCCATGAGGACACAGGTTCGATCCCTGGCCTTGCTCAGTGGGTGAAGGATCCGGTGTTGCTGTGAACTGTGGTGTAGGTCGCAGACAAGGCTCAGATCCCACATTGTGGTGGCTGTGGTATAGGCCAGCAGCTATAGCTCTGATTTGACCCCTAGCCTGGGAACCTCCATATGCTGCGGGTGCAGCCCTAAAAAGACCAAAAAAAAAAAAAAAAAAGAAACAGGCAGGGGACTAGGGGCCCACACCTGACTCTCCCTACTGGAACAACATGCCTTTTGTGCTTGTCCAAATGCACCCAGAATTTCTCTTCCTCTTTCTCCTTTCTCATCCCAATTCTCAGTGACTTCCAGGGATGCCTGGCACCTAGATGTTGCAGAATGAATGTCTGCTGATTTGGATTCAATGGCCTCAATTTATTAGGAGGAAAATAATCTACAAAGGTTAAGTTGTTGTAAGGCGTGAATGACTGGTAGCTATTCCCTAATTCTTCGGAATATCTGCACCTTAAAATGAGATCCTTTTTTACCCAAGTTAGATGTTACAAATTTGTAAGATCTAGAAATACTGGGGGACTAGAGAGAGTTTTCTAAAGTGCTCAAATCACTGCACAGAACTGGAGTGCAAGCCTACAGACAGCCAGGTAAAAAATAAATTGGGTTTTATGTTAGTGCCACACTGTGACCACCAGGGGGAGCTCAAGGCTCCCTCTCCTCCCATTCACCATGTCCATTCACCACCAAAGGAAGGGCCAGGTCGACATGTCAGTTTATAGGCCGCGGGGCTGTAAGTGTGGTCTTTCCCTTTAAATTAGACCTTAGGGTTTTGCTTCCTCAGAGGCCCTCCAGCTTGGGAGCTGAACCTTCCCAGTTAGGCCTGGAGAGGCTAGATTAGGATAGTCTTAGGAAGAAATTATTTTTCCTCCTATTCTCCGCCCCACCATTGCTAGAGACGAGACTGGCAAACTGCAGCGGGGCTGCAACGGGGCAGGAGGCAGATGTGGGTTCAGGAATACAGAGCCAAGCAGCTTCTTTCAATCTGTAGCACTGGAGGCCACTTGTGCCCTGCTCTGAGCCTAGTGGAAAAGAAACCCTCCAAAGGACCAACATGACCAGAATAGGGCTGGTGTTCAAACCCTAGCCTGGCCTCATCCTTGGGAAGGGCATCTGCCTTGGTACCTGTTAAAGGTGGCGGGGAGAGAAAGTAAGTCAGGTTTCCAGGATGCTGGGCACTGCCCACCTCCACCCTATGTAACTCCATGTTATCATAGCACACCGCTCCCTCTACCAAAAAAGTGTGTGTCCTCACTTCCTTTCCTTTCTGGTCCCAAGGGAGTGGTCATCACCCCAATTCATTTTCTCTCTTCATTTCCTCCCATCCCCTATAGCAGTAGTTCTCAACTGCAGTCCTTGGACCATCAGCATGACCTGGGAACTTGTCGGAAAATGCATAATCTCAGATCCCGTCTCAGACCTACAAGTGGCAATCAAATTCTAAAACTCTGGGCTGGGGCCCCAGAATCTGTCATATTCCAGGTGATTCTGGAGCAGCTGAAGGTGAGAGCCACTGACCTACAGGGTAGAAAGGGGCTGGCCCATCCTATATGCTAACTGTACGCCCAAGAACCTTTGGCAGCCTTGGCAGCCTTTCCCAACCCCCAGAACACCTGGGCTGCAGAAAGCCCTCTCCAGAGAGGTCCAGATAATCAGTTATATGTACCTACAGCAGCTATGGTCTAACAGCTCATTCCACGCCACCAGGCATGGGGCAGAACACTTTACATGTCGTCCCCACAACGATGCTGTGAGACAGGTACAGTTATCAACCCCATTCTGCAGAGGGGTTCGCCAGGATGGAGAGCGAGCAGTTCTCTCGTGCAAGGCTGCACAACCGACAGGTACCAGAAGCGGGACATGAGCCCAGTCTACTGGGTTCCAGAGTCCCAGGTCTCAACCTCAACACTGTGCTCTAGGCACTCAGGTTTCCTGAGCAACCGGTCAGGGTGGGGAGGCGGGCTTCTTTTGCCTCCTTCCGCTGGCCTTGGACGTGTCCTTTGGATCCTGCCCCCTCAGGCCACCTCCCTGCCTTCCTGGGAGCTAAGGCCATTCGGACATTGAACTTCTTAGCCTCCTTTAGCTTCTTCCTCAGCCCCAGCCTGCCCGGATGGTCACAGCCAAGCTCCAGAAGCAGGGATGGGCTCGGAGAAGCCACACCTGGAAGTCATCTTACCACTTCCTCCCCAGCCCCTAAGCCATCTGTCCTCATCTACACAGTCTGCGGATCCAGGGGCTTTTTCACAGGGGCTCTGCTAACCTGTTGAGTCAGAAGCTAGAATAAAGCGCACGTGGCTGTGCCTTTGCCTGCAGCAAGTGGGGGCCCGTCAGTTGAGGGCACTGATCACCAGCCACCACAGATGGGACAAGGAGGGGACTGTCCCAGGGGCCCCTGAGACTCGGGAGGCAGCCGCCAAGTTCCCGCCCTTGCCCGTCTCCGGGGAAGCGCACCTGCTTTTCTCTCCTGCTGCGGGGCTTCGCGAGGGCTCACGGGGCTGATGCTCGGGATTTCCCGGTAGGAGGATGAGGCCCGGAGAGTCACCGCTCCCTTCCCAGTGCAGATTTTTGTAGGATCCGTGTCTGAAAAGGAAAGACCCAAAAGAGAGAAGACTGAATCCGAGGCTCCCAACGGATGAAAGCCACAGTCAGCCAGCAACTCACGGCAGCCGGGGAATGAGATGAACCAGGTTAGAGATGGGCAAGGCCTCGGGGACAATGAAAATTAATCTGGATGGCGGAGAGCGACCAAAAAAAAAAAAAAAAATCACATTTAAGAGGGTTTTCCACCCATTACGAGGTTAGGAGGAAATGGAGGCAACAGTGAGTTCTGAGTCAATGTACGAGTTACCACGTCAGCTGTCAGCATTCGCAAACCAAAGCGGGTTGTTTCCGTCTATTAAATGGTGTTTAGGTTGGTAAGTGGACATCGGACCAATTAGTAAAGCACAGTTCAAGAAAGAATTTACAAAGGATTTCAAGCTCCCACACCATCCTTCTTATAAAAGAGCAAGTTGACAGCATGGGGAATGAGGTGGCTGTTCTGCAAAGAATCCCTGCTCAGGGAAGTCCCCCCAATGGGAAAAGCAAAAGACAGTCTCCTTGTGTCAGCGAGCCAAGCCCCCCCCCGCAGTGGGGAGACAGGATATGCTGCCTGGGGAGAAAGATCGTGGGCCAGGGCCTCGCATTCCAAACTTAATGAAGAAAATTCACACCAAAGAAAACTCTAAATCCTTCAAGGAACAGTGTTTGCTACACCTCCAGCCAAACCTTTCCGGGACCCCGACCTCTCTGACAGTTCCCCATGGCCTAATCACAGAGCCAGGTCATCTTGCAGAATTGCACCGAGAAGCATTTCAAAACAAGCTTCAAAAGATCTGGGCGTTCACCCTCCAGGAAAATCGGACGTTCACCCTCCAGGAAAGTCAGTAATGAGGAGGCAAGAAATCCATGCAGCCCTCACAGTCCTGGGAGGCACACGAGCTGGATGTTTCTTTCTGTGCAACGGAGCTGAAGTGAATTGCACAGTTTTTCAAGTTGTTCACAGCACAGCCTGGGTCTCAGACCTAAAATCGCCACGACTGGGATTATGGGTAAAGCTTAAGGTGGGCATCAGGCAGGACGTGAGCTCAGATGTCCAGCTCACACCCCACTCCTGTGCCAGGGCCGAGAAGCAAAGCCTCCTTGCTTCTCCTTTCCCTGCCGGCAGCCCCCTTTCCGACAGCTCAGACAGATCAATCACTGGCGTTCTGGAAGAGGACAGATTTGCCCCATCAGCACCTCTCACATGGAGAGCGAAGCACAAAAACACAAAGCATGGCGGAGCGGGCAGTGGCGCTGGGGAGCATCTGACTCGTCCAATTCTATCAAAAGGATAAGCAACTGATGTCACAGAACGACTGCGAAAACTGATTTACGGTCTTTTCAAAAGGGTGAGGGGTAGAGGGACCAACCCAGTCCACCTACACGACTCCTAAAAGCACCACCAGGATAGAGAGCCATCTGGACCACACTTGTCCCATTTTGTACAGAGGAAGCTACAGAGCCGGAGCTGACACCTGAACCACACCCCCTCCTTGGAGCGGAGAGACAGGAAGCACCAGCAGGTGAGGCTGGGGTCAGGGGAGGAAGTGCTCAGGGACACGCCCTGCCAGCAACACAGAGGTGCAGCCAGGTCTGGCATCTAAGGCAGCTGCTTCAAGTTCAGGCCAACTCAGAGATTCCCTGTGCAGCCGCATGAGTTCTTGGGGACAGTGGAACTTTAAATAAAGCAGTGGGAGCTGGCACGTCTTGGGAGAACCCTGAGTCATCCACGTAGCTCAGACCTATCCAGCTGAAGTCAATGTTTTGCCTCTGGACTGACCTTCCCCTAAAGGAGGGGGGAGCAAGGCACCTGTCAGTTCTTCTCCACTTGTGCCAGTGGCTCACAGAAACACACACACACACACACACACATACACACACACACACACACACACACGAAGAAAGGAAACCAGCCACCGGAAGTGAGAGGAAATGGCTCCTGAACATGCAAGGATTAAGCCTCCAAGTCCTTGTTAGAAGGAAAGAAGAAAGGAGAACCATGCATGGTGTGCTAACGATTAAAAAAGAAAGAAACCAACCCAAGGACAGATACCTGGAGGGAGTACTAGGCCTGCAGAGTTTTTCACTGTCTTCACAGGGATTATTTTAACGGCAGAAATAGAGCGTGCACGGAAAGGGTCGGCAGTTGCTGAAAACACAAAAGGGTAAGTGGTGCATCCAGAAAAAACACTTGGGAAACACTCAGGCAGCAGAGGAACCAGGCAGGGACAATAGGAGGAAGTCGCCGAAGCGAAAAGAACATCTACGCAGTAGATGCAGTAACTTAAAATAACCTGCTTTCACTCCTTAGGGGCCGACGCCCAGAGAGTAGACCCCTCCCCACAGCCGTTCCCCAAATGCAGCTGGTCAATGTCCATGCTGCCTGCCACACCAGGAACTTGCCAAAGCTCGGGACAGAGAGATCCAGGGAGCCGCAGATCGCTTGGCAGAGAGGAAGGGGCGAGCGAGCAGAGGCCAAGGGCCCCCTGGGAAAATGCTGGGGTGTCTGTGCTGGGGGAGGCTCCTAGGAGGAGGGTTATGGCTCACAGGCCTCTCAGGACTGGAGGAAGGAAAGGGATCAAGTTCATGAGTCAGCCGGTCCCTGCAGCCATCACAGCCACTTCTCCAGAATCCTAACTTTTGGGTCTTGCGCCCGCTCTGACAGCCACAGCGCTCTGGCCCCAAGCAAAGCAGAAGCCCCATCCACTGGGCAGCAGATGGCCTCCTTCAACCCACCCAGGTTGCCAAGTGTCCATGTGCACGCTCAAGACCCTGGGCAGCACCCCGGATGCAGACACCAGGTGAGCTTCAAGACTTGGGTTACCTGCCCGGGATGCTGGCAAAGGCTGCCATCCCCAAGTCCCGGGTCCTCACACTTGTCCAACCACAGGCTTCCCGGAGTCCCCTGCCTCCCCAGGTTCTGGAATCTCAACAGCGGGCACATCCCCAAACCCTCTTTCCCGTGACAAGCCTGTGTCGAGGCCTCCCCCATCCTAATGGCGGCAAATAAAGAGATGGGTGCTCGTGTCCTATGGTGCCCATGTCACCCCAATGAGCAGCACCCAGAGGTCTTCCGGCCCCAGACCCACATCATAAATCGGGGGGTAGGGCTGTCACGTTTGCATCAGCGTTGTGCTGACGAGCCCGACAGGGGAAGGAGGGAGGGAGGCAGCTTGGCGATACCTTCTAGTTCATCAGGCTACCATTTGGAAAATCGGGTGGCTGTCACGTGGCCGCCAAGAACTGGGCTGATAATAACAACCTGCACGTGTTAAGGGTGTTGCCTGCTCCTTAACAGCCACCTGGAAGCCTGAGTGGGAGGATTCTGTCACGGTTTTCGGGCGAAGGCACAAGAGAGCTTCTTGGAGTCATCTGGCTCTCAGGTGAAGAGGCTGAGACTGGAGCCCACCCTCCCTGGCACCCGGTTCAGTGACCGCCCCAGGCCACCGTGATGACCCCAGGTGGCATCTGCCTGCTCTTTCCAACCAAGGAGAGAGGAGAACGCATGTCCACCTGCCCCCTGCCCGCACCTCATAAAGGCTCCCCTGGGATGAATTCACAGGGCGGGGTGGGCAGCCAGCATCAGAGCCCTGTCACCCCGCGGATCCTCCCCACAGGCACCGCCCTTCAACCTTCCCTAAGCCACGTGGGCAAGGTTGTCCGAGACCCCGAGAACACAGTGCCACACCTCGAGTGGAGAGAGGTGGCCGGGCAGGGAGGCTCAGAGGACAGGAAGCAACAGGACGCGGGCCCCAGGCTCCGCATCCCGCCTGCGCTCTCTGCCTTCCCTCCCGGCTCTCTCCTGACCTGCCGCTTTGCCTTTACTTAGCTGACCCAGACAGTAATTACAGAGTTCAGGCATGTCAAACTCTCCAAGGTATCCTGGGAGCAGGTGCGTTTTTGACTTCAGTTCCCAGGGACAGGATTTCTGCCCTCCCTCTTTGATACCCTAAGACTTAGTGGGACCAGCACGGATGGAATCACTGGAGCCTGAACTTGAAGCAGGAAAAAAGACCCCAGATCATCAAACCCTCCTCCCCTTTTCTAGAGAAGGAAACTCATTAAAGACAGAGGACCTCCCGGAGTTCCCGTGATGGCTCAGTGGAAACGAACCGGACTGGTATCCATGAGGACGCGGGTTCGATCCCTGGCCTCGCTCAGAGGGTTAAGGATCCGGTGCTGCCGTGAGTTGTGGTGTAGGTCACAGACATGGCTTGGATCCCAGATTGCTATGGCCATGGCACAGGCTGGCAGCTATAGCTCTGATTCGACCCCTAGCCTGGGAATTTCCATATGCCGCAGGTAAGGCCCTAAAAAAAGGAAAAAGACAAAGGATCTCCTAAGAGTTCTCTGTTTACAAGCAGCAGACCAGGACTTGAACCCATATCTCACGATGTGGAAGCCTGCTGCCTGGCTCTTCAGCATGAGAGGCCAGAGGGCCAACAGGACACCAAATGTCATCTTATTCATCACTCATTTCACATGTAAACCTTCTGCCCTAAAATTTTAAGAAGTGAAAATCTGAGAGGACATATGTCACCAAAATATTTGATTTGGCACTTTGGGCTCTTGCCTCAGGGTCAGGCCTGGGAACGTTTATGACACGTGAAGGTGAAATGCCAGATAAGAGAGACTTCAGGCCGATAAATGCCACATATGTGAGGCTTCTGGCTGTGTGCTGAGTCGTCTGCAGCATCCTATGAGCTGGGGACAGATTTAAATGCGTCACCTCACAGTGGGACACAGCAGCCTCAGACTCGGGAGTCTCGGAAGGCATGGGAACAGGTCTCCGGGTCACAGCCTAATTAGAACAGCGACTGTTCCCACCAGGCAGGTGGCCCAGGCCCTGCTCTGTCTAGAAATGCTAGGCTTCCCTTCCAGAGCCTTACCTTTGTCTTGCCCATTGCTGCCCAGTGCCAGTCCATTCACCACGGCCTTGGAAGCACCAACATCGCATTCTGCAAGAAAAGGAGCCCGAGGTTTGTGACTGTGTCTCACCACCCTTTCCCGAGACCCGCTGAGGGTCTCACAGGCTTTCTTGGGGCTGGAGGGGAGCCCCTGGGGCGAATGGGACAGTCCTGAGAGCGCTGGGTGGCTCGAACCCAGGAGGATGCAAAAGTTGTTTGAGGCAGGAAGTGTGCTGTGAGTGATGTAAATTCTCTGGCCTCTGGCTAAGGCTTCGCTTCTGCTATTTTTAAAAATATCGTATTAATTCCCTCAAAATACCATCTCCTGGAGTTCCCATCATGGCTCAGTGGTTAACGAATCCGACTAGGAACCATGAGGTTGCGGGTTCGATCCCTGGCCTTGCTCAGTGGGTTAAGGATCCGGCGTTGCCGTGAACTGTGGTGTAGGTTGCAGACGTGGCTCGGATCCTGCGTTGCTGTGGCTGTGGCGAAGGCCGGCAGCTACAGCTCCTGTTAGACCCCTAGCCTGGGAACCTCCATATGCCGCGGGTGCGGCTCTACATAAAGGCAAAAAGACAAAAGACAAAAAACAATCTCCTGCTTGACAAAGGCTTATCCACCATCCCAAGGCCACTCACATGCATCCCTGGGCCGCCCGAGTGAGCGCTGTCAGAAAACCAGGACAGAAGCCTCAGGCTCTGGGTCACTGGCCTTTATCTGCTGCCACTGAAGCCGTGCTGTCCACTCCTCCCTACACAGTCCCCAGTGGAGGCTCTTGTATTCCTATCATGGGAATGACCTGGCTCCCTGACCGCTCTCCCTCCCTCCGTTCTGTCCCCTTTTCCACCCACCCCTCACCCTGCACCTGCGCGTACTTGCCAGGGCCCAGCACAGGACAGAGGAAGACAGAGCGGGACAAAGCAGTGTGATCTGCTAAAGCCCCTTCCGTTCAAATATACTGTACTGCACCTCTATTTTGAAAATATAAATACTAAGGTTTAGTCTGGGAAGTCAACCATTTACACTGTCATTCCCACGAGAAAAAAAAGGAAAACTTGGAATCAAGTTCCCCAAAACGTTAAAACGATTGTTAGGAAGATAAGGTTTTTCAGTAAGTGCGACGGCCTGAATGTTGGCTTGAGCGGGCCCACTCAGATGAACAGACTGGATTGGGTCACCCTGCTGTGCAGCAGAAGTGACAGAGCACTGTAAATCAGCCATAATGGAAAAAATTAAAATCATTATAAAAAATTAAAAAATAAAAATTTGAGTGTATTCTGGAAAAAAAAAAATTTAACAGACTGACCTTCCTGATGATTAAAAGCAAACAACCAGCAAGCCCCAGTGGCCAGCAGCTGCCTAGGGGACAGAGCCTGGGCAACACGCCCCACACTCCAGGCTCGCTGGCCACCAGCTCCAGCTGCTCTGCAGCAGCAAGTTCGTCCTGCCCACCACGCTGGTCTCCTCACAACCCCTTCAGCACAGCAGATGCTTTCTGACCTTGGGTTCTTGGTTCCTGCGAGGCCTTTGGCCAGAAGTGGCTGCTCCCCTTTTCCTACCTGGGGGAAATCCTGCACAGCCTCGAGGCTCCCCTTGAATGTCATCACCTCCTATGTGTCAGTGGAGACCTTTCAAAGTTCTGCTCAGCTGCAGACACCAAGACCCTTACTGCTCGCCACAGCCTAAGCCCCAGCAGTTCCCATCCCAGCGCTGATGGCGCAGCCCAGACAAGACACGTGACCAGCGCGCCTCGGGAGAACCCTGCAGCCAAGAGCAACCAAGCCACAAATAGAATCCCACCAGCTTTGGTCTTTTCAAGCCTCTACGTGCTTGGATCTCAGGGTCCGATGCTCAGCATTTCGTAATTAGCATCTCATTCTTATCCTTAATACCCAGGCCCCTGGAGCTAGGACTTAGGAACTCTTATTTTATAGATAAGAAATTTGAAGCTCAGAAACGATGCCAGGCTCTCAGAGCACGAAACTGGGATTTGAGGTCTGGCCTGGTCCATCTCATGGCTTATCTTTGTCCTCAGCTGGGATAAACTTTTAGAAATTTTTTACGATAAAAAATAGGAGTTCTTCCTGTGGCTCAGTGGGTTACGAACCCGACTTGTATCCATGAGGATGCGGGTTTGATCCCTGGCCTCGCTCAGTGGGTTAAGGATCCAGTGTTGCTGCAAGCTGCAGCACAGGTCCCAGATGAGGCTCGGATCTGGCATTGCTGTGGCTCCGATTTGACCCCCAGCCTGAGAACCTCCATATGCCATGAGTATGGCCCTTAAAAAAAAAAAGGTTTACATATAATATTCTATATAAACCAGATATATTCTATATAAAACAGTTTATATACATTCTATTTCCCCAAATGCCCCACTCTCCAGTAGCTTATTTGATTGAGACTAGGTCACCCTAGCTGGGCTCTTAACTATCAGCCTCCCTGACACCAAACTACAGTGACAGGCCAGTCCAGGTGCTCCTGGTCCAGACATGAGCACAGCCACTGCCCCCAGCACCCCCACCAGCAGCCAGGACCTCCCAAGACAAGCCCCCCCCCACCACCAGGTCTCAGCCTGTCCACTGCCCCTGATGAAAGCTAGTTCCTCCAGACACCAAAGTCCCCTTTGTGCCTACATTTCTGGGTACCAAAAAAAAAAAGGAAGGACAGTGTTGGCAGAAAGCCAGAAATCCATGGGAAAGAAACATCACAGGTTCAGTGTTCCCATTGTGGCACAGCGGAAACAAATCTGACTAGGAACCATGAGGTTGCAGGTTCAATCCCTGGCCTCGCTCAGTGGGTTAAGGATCCAGCGTTGCTGTGAGCTGTGGTGTAGGTTGCAGACACAGCTCGGATCTGGTGTGGCTGTGGCTGTGGCATAGGTCAGCAGCTGTAGTTCCAATTAGACCCCTGACCTAGGAACCTCCACATGCTGCTGGTGCAGCCCTAAAAAGCAGAGAAAGAAAAAAGAAAAGAAACATCGCAGGTTCCACACCCCATCTCTTCTGACTTCCCCTTCCCCACGCACCTGCCCCAACTTCTCTCGACTGTGGGTCTCCTTTCTAGGACTGCAGGAGACCTTGCTTCCAGCCTCCCCAAGCCAGCAGCCTCTGAGCCTCCGCGAGCCCCTAACCTGTGCTCTTCCTTTCCTATTCAAACAATTACACTTGAAGACACTTGGAGAAATCCTCCCATCACCTCAGACTCAAACCTCTGCAGCAAAGAGGGCGGGGGCCACCTCGGCTCCACTGCACACTAGCCGGCCACCACGGACAGGTCATTACCCTGTGGGGCCTTGACGTGCCCGTCTCTAGAGTGGGGTGGTCAACCACGCCCACCTCTGCGGGTCTGCCTGGAGAACCAAGTGAGAAAAGGCAGGGAAAGCACTTCCTTCCCTCTGTGACCGGCAGCCGAGCCCCAAAGCCTGGACTAAAAACAGGCCGCTCTTTCCACCAAAAGTTAAAGCCAATGATTTCTGCGTGGACGCTTTCGTCCTCGTGACCATTTTAATTAGTAGCCAAATCTTCCACCGAGTAAACACACATCATGAACCGACTCCTTTCCCACCTTCACGCGGGTGATGTTTTTGTTTCCTTTGAATTAAGACAGACATTCCCAAGAGTGGCATCATCAGGCCAAAGGGTCCAGATTTTTTGGACTCTTCCTATGAAATGCCTCCTTTCCCAGCCACACCTGGGGGAGAGCACCCTGGGGAGAAGTCCAAGCATTTCCACACCCTCCGGCCGGCCCCACCCCACCAACTTCTTCCACCCTTATTGGTGCCGGGAGTGATGATGCTGGCTTAAGTCAATTCTATTTTTTTTTTGTCTTTTTGCCTTATCTAGGGTCACACTCGCGGCATATGGAGGTGCCCAGGCTAGGGGTCTAATCAGAGCTGTAGCCGCTGGCCTAAGCAATGCCAGATCCGATACATGTCTGCAACCTACACCACAGCTCATGGCAACACCGGATCCTTAACCCACTGAGCAAGGCCAGGGATCAAACCCACTACCTCATGGTTTCTAGTCGGATTCGTTAACCACTGCGCCACGACAGGAATCCCCCAATTCTGATATTAGAAGAGAGGCTTTAGGCTGTAGAGTGAAGTTTAAAAGAAGAAAAGCGCTGGCCTGTTTTACATGACAATAAAAACAAAAAGCCAAACAAGGAGAAAAGCTGAGTTACAAAGCAGGAGGTACTGGCAGTGCCCAGGTCCACCTGGAGGGGAAAAGAAGGGGCGCAGCCAAAGCACCCGTGGAGACAAGGGCGAGGCCAGCCCCTCTCCTCACAAGGAGGGAACCGGAGCTGATGCCCCACAGATGGGACAATGGCCAGGCCTCGAACACAGCACACAGTACTTGAGAAGCCTTGCTTAAAGCTCACAAAATCCCAGTGAGCTGGTGCTTCTGGGATGCCCATTTTACAGGGAAGGGTCCACTGTAGGCCAAAGCCCACAATCCACACGTGTGGCCCTGAGCTGATCCACCCCGGGCCCTCCTGGTCCTAAGCACACACTGTCCCGCACAGTGCAGGATTTGGCTAAAAGGGCACCGCCTGTGAATCAACAGAAAGGCTTGGTTCTCATCTCCAGTGGTCTCTGATGACACTCTGGAGATAACACAGGACGGAGAGGCTGCCGAGTGAGCTGTCCATCCGGTCGCCCCCCGGCCCACCCAGCCTGCAGCTCTCAGGGTTGCAGGGCTCCCTCAGTCACCAAGGTGGACCATCATCTCTAGATGGAAACTTCTTAGCTTCAAATTCTGGGCTGGAAGGATAACCGCCCTTGGCCAGGCAACAAACAGCGACCTATTGCTTTCTCTGTCTTCCCTAGTCCAGGCTTTCCAGCGCAGCCAGCTCTACATTAGAACAACTCAAAACAGGTCATTTGCTTTTTTTTGTTTTGCTTTTTAGGGCTGCACCTGCAGCATATGAAGGTTCCCAGGCTAGGGGTCAAATCGGAGCTACAGCTGCCGGCCTACACCACAGCCACAGCAACGCAGGATCCGAGCCACATCTGTGACCTACATCACAGCTCGCGACAAGGCCAGATCCTTAACCCACTGACTGAGGCCAGGGATCGAACCCACATCCTAATGGATCCTAGTCAGATTCTTTAACTGCTGAGTCATGAAGGGAACTCCTATGTAGGTTTTGATTTTTACTACCAAACACACTGCAAAAGAGTGATTTTTGCCCCATAAAAGACATGATAAATTAGCTCATACCCTGGGGCAGTTAAGGTCAATCTGTTTACTTGCTTCAGTTTGATTAAGAAATGCACTGATGTGCATACCTGTGTCGACATTTATCAAACTGTATAATTGAAATATCCATAGTTTATTGTATGCCAATTATATCTCAACTAAGTTGTTAAATCAAGGAAGAGGGAGCCCATTATAAAGATTAGGACACAGTATTTATGAAGCGTATAGCATAGTTCTTGACATAATGATAGGTACTCAATAAATCATTAATAATAAAGGTGATGATGATGACCGTTTATGACAAAGCTTTGGCGTTTACCCAGGACTCCAATAACAAAATATGAAATGCAATTGGGGCCTTCAGGGTTAAGTGGGAAATCTGGGTAAGCGGCCCAGTTATGTAGATTGGTCAAGAAGAGAAAGACAGGGTTTAAGCTGACTTACCGGAGCTCATGGTGGCGGCAGGACAAGTCTTCTGAAACTGGGGCTCTGCACTGCTCTGCAGAAAAACAAACACCACAATGGAACTGATGAATGGCAGGTTCGAGATAAATCCCAATGGTTCACATTAAAAATGCAAACACCGTACATAACCCTGGACAAAACAGAGCTGAACCGGGAGCCGCCTGGCCAGGCTCCTGGTTCTTGGTGGTCTGTGTACCGACACGACGTTGGGAACATCACTCAAGCACCTTGGCCTCCGTTTTCTCACCCATGCTTTTCTTTTTCTTTTTTTTAAAGTACAGTGGATTTGTAATGTGCCAATTTCTGTTGTACAGCAAGGTGACTTAAAAACATATATACATTCTTTGTTTTACCTTCCTTCCAATTATGCTTTATCCCAGGAGATAAGATATAGTAGAATCTCATTGCTTATCTATTCTAAATGCAATAGTTTGTGTCTACTAACCCCAAACACCCTCCCTATCCCTATTCCTTCTCCTTGGCAATCGTTAAGTCTGTTCTCCATGTCTGTGCGTCTGTTTCTGTTCTATAGATAGGCTCATTTGTGCCATTATTTTAGATTCCACATATAAGTGATATCATATGGTATTTGTCTTCTTTCTGACTTACTTCACTTGCAATAATCTCTAGCTGCATCCGCTTAGCTGCAAATGGCATTATTCCGTTCTTTTACATGGCCTAGTAGTATTCCACTGTACACATGCACATCTTCTGAACCCATTCATCTATTGATGGACATTTAGGTTGTTTCCAAGTCTTGACTACTGTGTCACCCACATTTTGTTCAGATACTATCCAAGATCTCTTCCAGCTCTAACATGGTATTAAAAACCTCAAGCTACGTGAGTCCACGTATATCAAGGAGAGGACGAAGGAAAGAACCAAGATTTGGGAGAGAGAAGTAAAGTCAAAACACAAACTGATTACTGGAGAATAATAATAGTAATGTTATATACAGCTTATTATGCACAAGGAAATGTTCTAGCTGCTTTAAATAAATTAATTCATTTCATCCTCTCAAGAACCAAAACTGATAATACTGTATTAGTTTGCATAGATGAGGAAGCTGAGGCACAGAGAGGTGAACAACTCGCCTGCCCACGTCGCAGAAGTGGTTCTGGAACCCAGACAGCCCAACTCGAAGGCCTAGGCACGTAGGAGCTACATTCTACTGCTGTCAAGTGGGAATGCATCCCTCTTACTTACTGATCTGCAAACGGCAACCCTGTTCTTTAATCAAGTCCAAGCCCGAGTCCCCAACAACCACTGAGCTGCTGTCACTAGTGTTACCTCTTCTAGAATCTCATATCAATGGTATCATAGTGTGTGTAATCTTTTGTACTTGGTTTCTCTCACTGAACATTACACAATTTAGCCCCTGGCTTTGTACGTATAGGTCTATTTCTGGATTTTGTTCCATTGATCAGTCTTTTCGGAGTCCATTGTCTTGATTACTAGAGCTTTAAAATCAGTCTTGAAACCAGGCAGTACAAGTCTTCCAACTTCATTCTTTTAGGTCCTTCGTATTTTCATATAAAGTTTAGAATCATCTTATGAATACCCACCAAAACCAAAAAAGGCCTGCTGGAATTCTGAATGCATTCATGTTGAACTCATATATCAACCTGGGGAAATTTTTTTGTTTGTTTTTTTTTGTTTTTTTAGGGCCACACCTGTGGTACATGGAGGTTCCCAGACTTAGGGGTCGAATTGGAGTTGTAGCCACTGGCCTACACCACAGCCAAAGAAACGTGGAATCCAAGCCATGTCTGCAACCTACACCACAGCTCACGGCAACGCCGGACCCTTAACCTACTGAGCGAGGCCAGGGGTCGAACCCATGTCCTCATGGATACTAGCCGAGCTCATTAACCACTGAGCCACGATGGGAACTCCAATCTGGGGGAAATCAATGTTTTAACGATATTCAATTTCCGAATTCATGAGAATGAACTCTCTCCCTTTATGCAGGTCTCTCATTTCTCTTAGCACTCTTTTGTAGTTTTCAAGGCACAAGTCTTGCATATATTTTGAACAGTAAATTCTAGCTTCTAGAACACATCCGAAGGACAATCTGAAAAGCAGATCTTCAGGAGATGTAGAACCTTGCTATTTAATGTGTGGTCTGTAGACCAGTAACACTGGCATCAGCCGGGAACTTACTGAAAAATGGAGAAACTCAGAAAGGACCTTACATCACTGAACCAAGATCTGCATTTTAACAAGATCCCCAGCTGGTCCCCATGAACTTTCAAGTGTGAGACGCGATGATGTAGAGGAGATCAACTCCCTGGTTCATGAATTCTGTAATAAGATCAGGGTATGGACGGAGGGTCTGTACCAGGAGCCATGCTTTAATTTCCTCTTTAACACTGAAGTTGGGCACTGGATTCCTTTCGGGGTGCTGTCTTGTTCACTGTCCTTGGAACTGACTGACTAAAAGCTGGGGGCAGAAACGATGTCCTTCTGCGTCCTTCTCTCCAGCCCAGATCAGCAGAAACTGCCTCCATCACTGTCAAGTACACCTGAGGCCATCTGTGACCTTCAACAGCCCTTAGAGTGTTCTCTAAGCTGTGGGAACATTTGCTCTTTCAGTCAAGAACACAATCTGCTCTGTTCTCTTTGCCCCAGTGCTTTCCAGTCCCAGTTTTATATCTTCCTTTGCCTCTCGGGACTCAAAGGAATGTTGGGCTACCATCCTGATGTCTTACTTTTTAAATAATTTTAATAATTACGTTAAGGTTTTATTTATTTAACTTTTAAAGCACAACTGAAGAAATATTTTTGCTTTAACCATGAAGTTATCTTAATAGAGCTATTTTCCTTTCTTTACGGTCCTTTCTAACCTTTTTCGACATAAATAGCATTTGCATAGTTGAAACCACTGTCTAAACAGCTCTGTGTTCTAGTTCTTAAAAATTTCATGAACACTTTTCTCGATTATTAGTCATGCCCATCATTTTCATGACTAACATTCCACGATTCACTTACCAACTCCTTTTGTATCGTTTCATTCATCTTAATTTCAAAAATAAGTACATAAATGAAATATTACCCAGTCATAAAAAATGTACTAATGCTATCTGCAACAACATGGATGAACCTGCAAATTATCATGCTACATGAAGTAAGGCAATGAAAGACAAATATCGTATGACATCAGTTATATGTGGAACTTTTAAAAAAATGATATAAATGGAGTTCCCATTGTGTCATAGCAGAAAGGAATCCAACTAGGAACCATGAGGTTGTGGGTTTGAACCCTGGCCTCGTTCAGGTTAAGGATCCAAAGTTGCTGTGAGCTGTGGTGAAGGTCACAGACGAGGCTTGGATGTGGCCTTGCTGTGGCTATGGCGTAGGCCAGCAGCTGTAGCTCTCACTGGACCCATAGCCTGGGAACCTCCATATGCTGCAGGTGCAGCCCTAAAAAGCAAAAAAGAAAAAGAAAAAAAAGATACAAACGAACTTATTCACAAAACAGAAACAGACTCACAGAAAACAAAGGTTACCAAAAGGGATGAGGGCAGGAGAGATAAATTAGGAGTCTGGGATTAACAGATACACAATACTATATATAAAATAAACAGCACAGAAAACTATACTCAACATCTTTTAATAACCTAAAATGGAAAACAATCTGAAGAAGTGGATTATATAACTGAATCTCTCTGCTGTACCCCTGCAACTAACAACATTGTAAACCAACTATGCTTTAGTTTTTAAAAAGTACACAGCACAACAGCATTCTTAGGCTGGGGAAGAGATGAATGGAAATGTCTTTTAAAGCCTACAAAAGGATGCCTTGACTCACATCAGATGAGTCATCATTGTCTGTCATATGTGGGTCACCCTTTGATTCCTCAATTCAGATTCTAGTAATTTCGAGGTGTCAGCCCCATCCTTACTTAAAAACTGATCTAAAGTACATATGGCCAGGGACAGTATCCCCAGAACTAACCATAACTTTGACATAAAGGTCCACCAACCAGAACAGAGGCCAGATGTAACCCTCTCTAGGGGTGGAGGGGCTCCTCAGGCCAGGAGTTTACCATACAGCGGCTGGATTGTGAAAAGATGGAGGAAGATTGGGCCCTGGGCGGTAGAACACTACTCTAGTACCTTTGGAACGTACATGACAGTAGTAGGCGGCAATGACAATGCCTAGGTGGTGCCAGCTCTGCACACAAAGACTTTTTTTTTTTTTTTGTCTTTTTGCCTTTATGTAGAGCCGCACCCGCGGCATATGGAGGTTCCCAGGCTAGGGGTCTAACAGGAGCTGTAGCTGCCGGCCTTCGCCACAGCCACAGCAACGCGGGATCCGAGCCGCGTCTGCGACCTACACCACAGATCACGGCAACGCCGGATCCTTAACCCACTGAGCAAGGCCAGGGATCGAACCCGCAACCTCATGGTTCTCAGTCGGATTCGTTAACCACTGAGCCACGAAGGGAACTCCACAAAGACTTCTTGAGTAGCAGGCTCTGTTACGAGCTCTCACTTGATGCCTAAATAGGCAGCAGCGGGAAGTTTAAAATAAAATAAAAATTGGGAGTTCCCGCTGTAGCTTAGCAGGTTAAGAAACCAACTAGTGTCCATGAGGATGCGGGTTCGACCCCTGGCCTTGCACAGTAGGTTAAGGGTCTGGCGTTGCCATGAGCTGCGGTGTAGGTCGCAAACACAGCTCGGATCTGCCGTTGCCGTGGCTGTGGCGTAGGCCGGGCAGCTGCAGCTCCAATTTGATCCCTAGCCTGGGAACTTCCATATGTCAGGGGTGCAGCTCTAAAAAGAAAAAAGTAATTAATTAAAAATTATAACTACAGCAGAGGCAGTTGTGCCGAGGATGGCGCCTGGTGTCCCATCCTCACCAGTGGTGGCAACAGTGCTGACATCCTATCCAGTCTATTCCGGGGCCTGGTTTTGGCCCTGAGTCCACCCAACTCACTGTCCCTGGATTTCTGCCCCTGTCTGAGTGCCGTTCTCCTGGCTCCCATAAACTCTGAACTTCCTGAGATCTTGCTAATAAATCCCCCTTTTCCATCTGCGTTGAATTCATCAGAGGTGGTTTTTGGTCATTTGCACCCCAAGCATCCTGAGCAGCACAAGATGGGGGAGAAGAGAGCCCCCAAAGGTTTCAGTCGGAGAGGAGAACCTTCCTCTCTCCTAAGGGAGGCAACCAGAGCTGAATCCCATAGCTCAGCAAATGGCTTTGTCTCTACAGCCTAAAGAGCTCAGAGTCAGGGTAGCAGAAATGCGATCCAGAAGCAGCACAGACCAAGTCTGACCAGAAGAACACGGAAAGCTTTGCAAGTCACAATCTAATCCCTGAAGTTTATTTAGAGATAGTGTAAGTATTACAATCACATGTAGAACATGAGTATTAATTTTATATAAAAACCTCTGACACAGTATTTATTTTAAAACTAAGCTGTAAAGAGTTGGAGCTGGTTGAGAACACAATGATGGCACATCTTTGGAATTCTCCCCCAGGTCCCATCCAACGGAGGCAGGGGCCTTTGGGTCAAAGCCAAAAAGATGAACAGTGCCATCTAGTGGCAAAACCTGACCGCTGCCAGCGGGCAGCCATTCCTATCTTGAGTTACAAGAACCTGTAAAGCGTTCCAGCTTGGGTGGGCCAGCCAGGGTCAAGTTGCCATTCTAGCCCTAGGGCTGTTGGGACCTACTGTACTTGGTCAAAACACTACAGCATCGCCCCAGACATTCCACCGAAAGAACAAGATGTGAAGTAGCCAATCTTGTTAAGAACGCATCCAGATCATTAACGGTCCTGCATGGTCCCTCTCCAACAGCACGACCCTATATTTGTTGATAAGTCTTGATGACAAAGAGTGAATAATTATGAAAAAGCAAAAGTTCTACTCATGTTTCCAGCTGAAACAGAATCCAATAACTAAATATGGGCTGTTTATTAGGGAAGGAAAGAAGGTCCTTCCTTATATGGATCATTGAGTTTGTCTGTAAAAATGAATTCAAGGTCCAGCAAGGATTCTTGGAAGAGAATGAGCTGGCCTCTCGCACAGCAATGTTCCTGCTTCTCCCATGCCCTACGGGGTTTTGCCTCTGCTGCTACTCCCCAAATACATACATACACACACCTGATCCTAAGTTTCCGGAAGGGAGACACTATGTCATCCTCGGAATTGAGAATTTAGTGGGTGTTCAGTCATGAATTTGGCCCTTGTCTGTATTTAGCCATCAGATCCTAACTTTCAAGTCTCAGCTTCAAAATAACCAAGACCCTCCTTAACTCCACTACAGACGCCTAACAGGAACAGACCAAACTCTGGGGTCTGGTTGTGCCCTAACTTGGAAATCCAGTCTGGGACTTGATTTCATTTATGTTTGCAAATACTTCCAATAGCTTGAAAAGAATAAGGACATAAGGACAGCTCACAAAGCCCCAGAATACACGCTTGGCCTTACTGATTTATACTTGGCTGATCCACTAACAGAGGCACAGGTCTCCAATATTTTTTTTTTCTTTGTCTTTTTGCCTTTATCTAGACCCGCGCCTAGGGCATATGGAGGTTCCCAGGGTAGGGGTCTAACAGGAGCTGTAGCTGCCGGCCTTCGCCACAGCCACAGCAACACGGGATCCGAGCCGCGTCTGCAACCTACACCACAGCTCACAGCAACGCCGGATCGTTAACCCACTGAACAAGGCCAGGGATCGAACCCACAACCTCATGGTTCTTAGTCGGATTCGTTAACCACTGAGCCACGAAGGGAACTCCTCCAATATTTTTTTGATAGCTCATCTTCTCAATCTCTCTTAATGTCACATCCCTTCAAATGCACTCTCTACATTATTGGAGAGGGCGCAGAAGGCTCTTCAGAAAGCCAGAAAGGATAAACACTGAGTCGCTAACACTTCCTTTCAAGGGGAGGAAGTTGGGATAAACTTGACCCCGACCTTAACTTCGGCCTGGAATCTCTGGACACGGCTGGGGGCTCAGAACATAACAAGCACATGGTTTCTGTGAAAAGACCGAGGCGCTGGAGGGGGAGCCATAGGAAAGCACATCAGAAAGGCCGTCCCCCACATCTTCCCATTTCCTCCTGGAATCCCTCCAACGTGGTTTCCGTTCTAACCAATTATCTAAAACGGCCTTCAGAAAGGTTTCCAGTGCACACACATGGCCAAGCCCAACAGTTTCTGCCATGGTTGGGGCCTCACCGACCTTTCCCCTGAATTAAGACAGTTAACTCCTTCCTCTTCCCGCAGACACTTTTCTGGTCCTGATTTCTACTGGTCCCCGTGGACAGGTTTACACCGGGCCCTGAGGCTCTTCTTTCTAGAACAGGACCTCTGCAGTATTTCTAGGAGTTCAAAGAGCTCGAGGTCCCTGAGCTGGGTTCTCATTCTCTTCCAACTGCATGTTCACGCTTCCTAGAGAATGTCACCTGGACTATTAGGGCCAGCAGGACCCATGCAGGCTCGTTAGCCCCTTTTCATGGTTTTCCACCTGTTTTGGAAGAAGATTCCCTGAGCCCCCTCAGGCCACCAGGGCAGCTGTGCTTTTAGCGACTTCATTCATTTATAGTTCCTAAGGTTTCTTTGGATAAATGGGTTCTCTGGCTACAAAACAAAACAAAAAAACAAATCTAATCTGCCTCCTTATTTAGGTGCAAAACAAGAGAAAAGTTCCCCTTCACCTTGCTCTTGAATTCCATCTACTAAGCCCCCTTCCTCTCCTCTCCCTCTTCTTCCTCCTCGGGGCACCTTCAGCCTTTGGCCTCTTGGCAATGGACACTGAATTCCAGATGAGAGTCAACCTTTCACAGCCAGCGCACGAATCGGACGGTGCCATCTCCCCCCTTAGAACTTTCCGATATCACCGTATTACTCACCGAACAATGCGAAGTGACCTGATCATCAGATACAAAGACTGGCCAAGTCCATTACTCATCCCTCCCCACCCCCGCTTTGCCTTCCTGGTCTCCACTCCTCCAATCAAGACCACGCGACAGCGAGCCCCCTCCGGGAGGTGGGTCTTGCTCGTCTCTGTATCCTAACGCTGCTGTGGTGCCTAGCTTAGAGCAAGCACCCAACAGGGAATGTTCACTCCTCAGGTAGGTCTGCGTGCACTGTTTTCTGTTCCCTTGCCACCTCTGCCCCTCCATCCCACACCTAATGCCTTGCCCAGTCTTGTCAATTTTTCCACCGCCGTGACTCATGCACCCCAGCCACACTCATCATTCTATTCCATCACCTCATTCCCAGACCCTTACAATGGCCTGATAAGCCTCAGAATCACTCTACAGCCCATGTCCTGCCATGTTCTGGCTGTGGAAAAGTTCTACAGTGAAAGAGTTCCTTGGTCAAATTTCAGTGGAGAAAAAAAAAAAAAAAGATAGCCATGGGGCTCATCTGAGCTCAGAGAGGTACCGGGCCAAAGGAAAAAAGGCAGCGAACCTCCTAGGAATCATGTATCTAAAACACAGACTCACGGTGCAGGTTGCAGACACAGCTCAGATCCCGCGTTGCTGTGGCTGTGGCGAAGGCCGGCAGCTACAGCTCCTGTTAGACCCCTAGCCTGGGAACCTCCATGTGCCACGGGTGCGGCTCTAGATAAGGCAAAAAGACAAAAAAAAAAAAATGAAATAAAATAAAACACAGACTCAATGATGCCATCTCAACAGCAGTTCTTTAGCATCTACCACGCCCCCAGAACAGTACTTGGCCCAAAGGGGACCAAGATGAATCAGACGGCTCCTATCTTTGAGGCCATCACAGAGCGGCAGGATAACAGACGTGTCCCATTTAAATACAGTATGACAGGTGACCCTCTGCTAGAGATCTGCCTAAGTGTTACAGGAGCATAGAAAGAAAAAGAATAAATTCTGTAAGGAGAGAGAATCAAGGAATGATAAACACTAAAAATTTTTAATGTTCAGTGGCACGCCTTCTACAATCAGCTCAAATGCCACACTTTGGGAAACACAGTCTAAATATCCAAATTCCACAAGGCTCTGTAAGATGAAGTCCCAATCACTTCTCCAGCCTCATCTCCCCCATGCACTCAATAAGCCCTAAGCTCTGTGCGCCTCGTATTTGCCATTCCTACTGAATCCTGAACAAGATTTCCCATTTCCAAGTCTTTAATCTCATTGTTACGTTCCACCAATACCCTCTCCCTCACCTCCCCAAATGTTAAGGCCAATCCCACTCACCAGACGCAGTGCCCCTCACCCCCACCCCTCACAATGGAAGATTTTAATTTTGGTTTAGTTTGGGGTTTTTTTTTTTTCTTGTTAGGGCCGCACCTGTGGCACATGGAGGTTCCCAGGCTAGGGGTTGAATTGGAGCTGTAGCCACCGGCCTACGCCACAGCAATCCCAGATCCGAGCCATGTCTGCGACCTATACTACAGCTCACAGCAACGCCAGATCCTTAACCCACTGGGCAAGGTCAGGGATCAAACCCGCGTCCTCATGGTTACTAGTCAGATTCGTTTTCACTGAGCCACTATGAGAACTCCAGTTTAGTTCTGTTTTCAATCACTATTCAAAGTCATGATGAGAAGGAACTCATTTGAACAAGACCTATTCAACTATCACAGAATTCAGAAATCCCATGCCCAAGATCCCACTAACACTATCACACTCTCATCCTAGGCCCTTGCCAGAGACGGGTCAAGATCCAGAGCTGGAAGGTTGGCCACTAATAATACCCACAATTGTTGTTTTTTTTTTTTTACTTTTGTACTTAAATGAAGTCTTTACAGAAACATGCTAAGTGGACTCTGCCAACAAAATTGCCAATAAGCAAAATACAGCCCCAAATAGTTTCAAGTCTTATAAATGCAAAATTATTTGAGCTGCAGACAATAGAACTTAGGAAATAATATATGGTTACAAGTATGTATAACAATGCATGGTTTACAGCCAACATAAGAGACAATTACTCTCCTTGTTTTAGAGTGTACTCAGTATCTATTGTCAAGAAAAAAATTTTAAAGGCATTTGAAATGTTTTAATTAAAAAAAAAAAATCAAACAAATCGATGAGAAAAAGCCCCCCCCCCAGTTCACTTAGGCTAATTAGCTTTTAAAAGATTCAAATAATGGCTGTTTTTGCCACTTCTTAAATTAGTCCAGGGAGTTTCCGTCATGGCTCAGTGGTTAACGAATCCGACTAGGAACCATGAGGTTGTGGGTTCGATCCCTGGCATGGCTCAGTGGGTTAATGATCCAGCGTTGCCGTGAGCTGTGGTGTAGGTGGCAGACGCGGCTTGGATTTGGCGTTGCTGTGGCTGTGGCGCAGGCTGGTGGCTACAGCTCAGATTAGACCCCAGCCTGGGAACCTCCATATGCCACGAGTGCGGCCCTAGAAAAGGCAAAAAAAAAAAAAAATTAGTCAACACATTTAAAAACACTATCACTCAGCCTGGACAAATGCAATGACACTGATTTTTCCTATAGTCATTGACACTATAAATTGTTGCTGTTAATATGTCAAGACTCAATATACCTCCTACCCTTTGTGCTTTAGGGGAATCTAGCTCAAAGAACCCCAGATGCCAGTAAAGCTACGTAGACAGGGATGTTTACCATGGCTTTATTAACAGCGAAAACCTAGAAACACTCCTGCATTCAGGGACAGGGGACCAATTACATGGCCACACACCCTCTGGGTGGACTGAACAGTAAGAAAAATAATGGTCGCGTAGACCACACGACACAGGAAAACACTTCTTACAAGATTAGGTGGAGTTCCCATTGTGGCTCAGTGGTTAGCGAATCCGACTAGGAACCATGAGGTTGCGGGTTCGATCCCTGGCCTTGCTCAGTGGGTTAAAGATCTAGCGTTGCCGTGAGCTGTGGTGTAGGTTGCAGACGCGGCTCGGATCCCACCTTGCTGTGGCTGTGGCGAAGGCCGGCAGCTACAGCTCCTGTTAGACCCCTAGACTGGGAACCTCCATATGCCGTGGGTGTGGCCCTAGATAAGGCAAAAAGACAAAAAAAAAAAAAACAAAGATTAGGTGAATAAGGCAGGAGGTAGGACTGTGTGACCTTTGTGATTATAAATATGTAAAAACCGAAACTCCTGCACATACTTCAAAGGAACCATGTCCAAATTCTACTAACAATCCGGTAGTGTGGAATTACAGGTAACTTTCAAATTTCCTTTCTGCCTTCCAAACTGGGTATAATGTGGTTACGATACGTTTCTTTTCTCATGACAAGAAATTGTTTTTGATCTCATCCTTGACATCTGGTATGTGCTCGTGTCACCTTTAATGATGCATCTTTAATCGTTTTAAGAGCAAAGTCTAGAAGACAAGCTGGAAAAAAAAAAAAAGCCACAAACAGTCTTGTTCATGAGGACACGGCAGCGCCGCCCCCAGATGCAATCTTCCTCAGGACTCACAGCAAATACCCCAAATGCAGAATTCCAACGTGGATTGCCAGTGATTGCTTTTGTTTAATGAAGCCAAACTACTCCCATGCAATTCCTTATGAGGACAAGGGGGGCGATAAAGCGGCTAGACAGTTCAGCCAGATTTCCTAAAGAAGCAATTGCACCAAAACATTTCATCCTAAAATAGTCCACAGGGGCTGCCAGGTGACAACACACACAGTACCCCCATCGCTCCCCAGGCCTGCTAGCTGCCAGTTCCCTGCTCCTAACCCAACTTTGTGGCATTCCAGGGCCCTGAGCTCCTCACCCTCTTTATATGTACAACTCTGGGCACCGGGTTCTTCAGCATGCATTGTTAACCAGGACAAGTCTTCAATACAAAGGCTGGCCCATTTGCGTTTCCCAAATATGGCTGTGTCTACAGAACCAAAACAAAGCTGTCTAACTGCAGCCTCCAGGACACTTGAAACCCTCCACTTAGGAAATCTACATCCTTCAAACAAGGGCAGATGCCCAAACTCGTTAGCTAACAGCAAAACATCTTAGCTCTGTTTAAACTGTCCACGCAGGAGATTGGATTAAGATGGCGGAATAGAAGGACTGGAGCTAAACTTCTCTCCCGAAAAACAGCAAAACTACAAACAAATGCCGAGCAGCCTTCAACCAACTGGACTGTAAACTTCCAAAAAAGATATTCTACTCCAGAAGACAAAGAGGAAACCACATCAAGAGGTAGGAGGGGCGATTACGCAATAGAAGCAACCCCATACCTCCTGGGTGGGAAGCCCCACAGACTGGAAAGTAACTGCATCACAGAGACTCAGCTACAGGACTGAGAGTTCTGAGCCCCA
>PVHT021183705.1:33319105-33516528 GCA_004024745.2 Catagonus wagneri | reverse complement strand
AACTAAAGAGACACAATGAACCTTCTTACAGAACAGACAATGACTCACAGATTTTGGAAAACCTTGGTTTTTCAAATAAGACAATCTGGGGGGTGGGGGGATGCACTGTGGGTTTGGGACACAAAATCTATCGTATTGACTTATGATCTTTGTATACCTATAACTGAAATAAAATTCATTGTTAATATGACAAAAAAAAAGAATGAAAAAAAAATAAATAAAATTACGATAAAAAAAAAATAAATAAACTGTCCACGCAGAACCTCAAACTAATCAAGGTAAGCCCAGGCTTGTCGATGACGCCTTTCTTCTGAAGCGCTTACTACACAATGTCCACCGGCAGAGAAAGCATGAAGGAAAGCATTTTGAATTCTCAGGAGAGTTCAAGGTTGAACCACAGGCTGTAGACAGAGACTAAGTTGCTACTGTGTGTGGCTGAAAATCTCAAATGGCTGAAAAGGGGTCTTTCAGAGTCTGGGAACAGGAAAGAAGGGTGTGTTTGATATGGCAGCAGAGGGGTCCCCTCTTTTAGACAATCCCTAATTCCCTCTCAATTTTTCTTTTAAACCACGAAAT
The DNA here is from genome assembly GCA_004024745.2 of Catagonus wagneri. Classification (NCBI taxonomy): domain Eukaryota; kingdom Metazoa; phylum Chordata; class Mammalia; order Artiodactyla; family Tayassuidae; genus Catagonus; species Catagonus wagneri. Next base: position 33,515,952 of record PVHT021183705.1, on the reverse strand, counting down.
TCCTAAGGCTCTGTAGTTACCACATCGTATATCACACAGACATCTGCAGTACAGCCCCATACCATGCTCAGGAGTGAGGGAACAGAAGTCCCATTCAGTAAAAAGACCCTGGGTCTTTTGCACATGTATAACTTAAATACCTCAATTCATAAAGACTGGCTTATTCCCGAATTGTTTGTTTTCCTTAAGATGTTCTGAAATTTTGCTGAAAGTACACTAACCTAGCAGGAAGCCAGCAGAAACACGGAAAGCTTCATCTTTCCTGAGAAAGTCTCTCTTCTCAGCGGCATCTGTTTAATAACCGAGGCAGAACACATGTCGTCGGGCCCAGAATCAATAATTCCTGAACCCAGGCCTTGAAGGTTGAAGGCTGCATCAGCACTTGGTGCCTAACGGTAACAACGGAAGGTGACACACCACCCTCTATGTATCATGCAGTGAATTGTACATCAGCTACTTTTCTCTTTTAATTGTATTTTGCACTAGTTTTAGGCAATTTTTGAGTTTATATCAGGTATAAAAGCTGCATCCAGGCATTTGGGAATACAGTGCAAATTTCTGAAATGGGTTTTCTTCAAACCAAGCTAAAATCACTGAAAATATTCAGTATAGTGCCAAGGTCATAGCAAACATTCAATAGAAAGTTTTTTTTTTAAATGTACATTGCTTCTCAGATCAGATTACCTGGAAATAAGTTGGCATCTATTATACATTTATTTATTAATAAGCATTACATATACACATGTGTATACATACACAGACACATGTCTGACTTCAGTTGCTCTATGTGTATCCAACAGTATCAATAATCACTTTGAACATCAATGGTCTAAATATACCAATTAAAAGAGATTATCAGCATGGATCAAAAAACAAGACCCAAAGCCATGCTCTAAGAAACGCACTTTCTATTTTCTTCCCTTTTTTGGCCGCCCTGTGGCATATGGAGTTTCCAGGCCAGGGATCAGATCCGAGCCGAAGCTACAACAACACCGGATTCTGAACCCACTGTGCCTTGCCGGGGATCGAACCCAGCACTCCCAAGACGGTGCCGATCCCCTTGAACCATCTCTTCATTTCCTAAATGGCAACTGTGACCCGGCCACTTACACACATCGTTTCTAATCTTGAGAACCCCATTTGAAAGGGTTTCTATACTCATTCTGCAAATGGAGAAACCGAGCCTCAGGGGAAGTGAAAAGACCCACTGGGGAGTCTTAGAGAAGGAAACAGGAAAACTCCTGGTGCTGGCTCCCAAGCCCAGGCTTTCCCCACCCCACGATCCTCACCCAAAAAGGCACAACACGGTCCCCGCCAGGAGCAAGATGTCCCCGTCCGAAGGTTGTTCAGGGAACAGATACACCTTAAAAAGAGAGCTGGATAATCTTAGGAGGCATTTTTATCCAGCTGTGGCAATAATCAAACTTATCAACCAAGATAAGAGATGGCTTGCCTGCCCTCAAAGACACTTATGTTCTAGTTGAGAAGACCAATAGCCTTGCAAGTGCATCTTGGACTGCCCTCCACTGCAAGAATATGCCAGCCAAGAGAAGACCTAGCTTTAAGACTTACCTAGCAAAAGACCGGGGACATGCTGGCAAATATATCCTTTTCTGAAAGTTTAAGGGCATTCCTGTAGTTCTTACAGTCTGAACTTCTCTACAGAGGGTTCACTGGGGGGAAGTTAACTGGAATCGGTTCACACACAGCACTTTCTGGCAGCCTTTAGGAAGCAACGATGCCCATCAATACGCCTTTACCCACGCACACCTTTAAAAGGTGCAGAGGGACTCTAGAATAAATAACTTGGGTTTCAGTTGCTGCTCTGCCACTTACTAGATGCTCGAGCTGAGGTCTGTCAGTTAATCATGTTAAGGCTCAGTTTCTTCATCTGTAAAATGGGAATAATAACAGCCATCAGCCCCAGAGTGTTATGATGAGCGTTAAATGAAGTCAAGCACATCGTGGTCTTTCCAAAGCACTCAATAAAACTCTAGCTGCTTTCAGCATGACCATCATCATCAGGCACATCTGAGGCCGAGGCTCAAATCCACTTTCTCCTCAGCTGGTTTCTTTTTTTCTTTTTTTTGTCTTTTTGCCTTTTCTAGGGCCGCACTTGCGGCATATGGGGCTAGGGGTCTAACAGGAGCTGCAGCCGCCGGCCTACGCCACAGCCAAGGCAACGCGGGATCTGAGCCGCATCTGCAACCTACACCACAGCTCATGGCAACGCCGGATCCTTAACCCACTGAGCAAGGCCAGGGATTGAACCTGCAACCTCATGGTTCCTAGTCGGATTCGTTAACCACTGAGCCACAACGGGAACTCCCTCAGCTGGTTTCTGAGCAACAGCAGATGTTCTGTTTTCAGCTACAAGGAGGCTCACCCCTTCGAGCTCATTTAAAGAACAGTCTCAGTCAGCTCTCCTTCCGAGAGCTTTCTGCAATTACGTCCTCTCTCTCCTGAAGTTATAGGGCCTGTCGGCCCAACAGCACAAGCCTCAAAACTCAACTTCCCATAAGAAGCAAAGTAACTAGGCTCCCTTTTCTCCAAAGGGTAAATCCTCAATGGATAGTTACGTTACTGGCTAGGTATCACCGGATTTACGTATAAAGATTATCGTCTTCCACGTCTTTGCTACTAACAAGCTATTCTCCTCACAAAGTTCCTGAGGTGACGTTTCCAAGATGGGTTCCACGTAGGCAGCGTCTGGGACACAGCACAGAACGTACACAGAAGAGACCCTGGTCCGGTCCAGTTGGCGGGAAGCATCCGTACTGAAGAGCATATGGAAAGAACACCGCGTAGACGGTGTGTCCAGCCCGGAAAATGGCACTGAAGGCCAGGCAACGGCAGTTGTGCTGGCCTCTACCGGGACACAGAATTCAAGACAAACTCTTCAGAAGTTTCCTAACTCAAGATTGATCTGGGAGTTCCCGTCGCGGCGCAGAGGAAACGAATCCGACTTAGGAACCGTGAGGTTGCGGGTTTGATTCCTGGCCTCGCTCAGTGGGTTAAGGATCTGGCTTTGCTGTGGCTGTGGTGTAGGTCGGCAGCAACGGTTCCGATTAGACTCCTAGCCTGGGAACCTCCATATACCGCGGGTGTGGCCCTAAAAAGACAAGAGACCAAAAATAAAATAAAATAAGATAAAAAAAGACTGATCTCACCGAGGCATGCCGGATGAAGTACAAGAAGAGGTGGAGACACTGGGGCAGGGAGAATGTGTGAATGGACTGCTTATGAGCTGAGGCCAGGCCAAGGGAGGGAGCAGTTTTATTTATATTATTTTATTTATTATTTTATTTTACTGCTTTTAAGGGCCGCATCCACGGCATATGGAGGTTCCCAGGCTAGGGGTCGAATCGGAGCTGTAGCTGCTGGTCTACACCACAGCCACAGCAACTCGAGATCCAAGCCATGTCTCTGACCTATACCACAGCTCAGTGCAACACTGGATCCTTAACTCACTGAGCGAGGCCAGGGATCAAACTCACATCCTCGTGGATACTGGTTGGGTTTGTTATCACTGAGCCACAACGGCAACTCCTTTAGCGCTTTTTATAAGACACCACCCCCACGTCAAAGAAAATCTCCCCCAACCATATACACCCTCTCTGCCCAGGAAAGTCGCTCTCAGAAAACTTGTTTTTCCCATTGGATGTGAAAAGCTCCATAGAGGCTTTGGGTACAGCAACCTCAGGTGATCATTTCTATATCTGTCGTGTCTTGCTTATCTGTAGCAAAAACCGCCACTCGGAGAGAATTTGATTTTCTGAACTTACTCAAATCACATTCTGCCACTTTTTCCCACAGTGGGTTTTTTTTTTTTTTTTCCTGCCCAATTGCCCTGGTGACTGACAACATAAAATTATCAGAAAGTAAAAAGTGTCAAAAATCCTTCAGAACTCAAAAGGGCCCTACAATAGCAGCCACTAAAACAGAATAAAAGATGACAGCCGGGGCTGTTTAAGAGTTCATTTTCAAACTAATGTCAAAGAGATCAATTTTCAACACAAAATGACCTTGCCATCACAATTCACGATTTAACATAGATATAAGACACTGGAAGAAAAGAACTAAGTATTCAATTACAGTTAGTGTAAGACTGGGGGCAAAGAGGGATGGGTGATGATATTAAGATCCTGATTAGGAGAATATTAAATCCCTCACATCCAACCATCAGCAAAGAGTCCCGCACACAAAACAGGAATTAAAATAGCACTAACTTCCCTCCTGAAAGGATTAATGGGGACAAGCATTACCCAGCGTAGCACAGTGGGAACACAATAAATACACACAGTAAGAACTCAATAAATTGTCGCATTAACACAACAGCTCTATTTCCCACTTGTCTTAATTCCAAAAATGAGTAGAGTCAGAGGTGAATGGAAATTCTGGTTAATAAAGGGCTTTAGTTAGTCACTGTTTTACTATAACAATAGTTTGCTGACATTCTGCTTGATAGAGGTGCCAAGAAATGAGGGTTTTTGCCTTGCACAGAAAACAAAGCTTGTGGTATCCCTACCCAGCACCCCGCATTTGCATAGAACTTTGTATAGCAGTGCCAGCAGTGGCCTTGGCTGTCAACAATCTTTAAAAAAAAAAAGGGGGTGGGTGGGCGTGAAGGGTGGAGTGCAATATAATCTGTCCTTAACAAGGTGTCATGTGACCAAAGGTCTTGGGGCATCACAGGATTTCAGGGCTAGAAAGGACCACAGTTTTTGAAAGTTAGGAGCCCTGAAATCCAGACCAACCCAATGAGATGAGAAAATGCAACATACAGGCACACATGCTCCCTGAAACAAAGAACCCCACCCTGCCAAGCCCTTCCACCCAGTGGACTACAAGTGTTACAGCTACTATGCCTGTGGTCCTGCAGCGTCTTCTAGAAGCTAAGCTTTCTGAAGACAGGAGTCTGTAACCATATGGGTTTGTAAGTCACGAGGGCACTAAATATTTTTCTAAATTCCTTTTAAAATTTTCACTTTCCCTCTTAAGTAGCAGCAACAGAAAATTAAAATCCTTGGTGTTTTTGTTGTTTTAGGGCCGCACCCACGGCACCCATGGCATATGGAGGTTCCCAGGCTGAGGGCTGAATTGGAACTGCAGCTGCTGCCCTACATCACAGCCACAGCAACGCCAGATCCGAGCTGCATTTGTGACCTACACCACAGCTCACGGCAGTGCCAAATCCTTAACCCACTGAGCGGGGCCAGGAATCAAACCCACATCCTCATGGATAGCAGTCGGGTTCGTTACCACTGAGTCAAAACATAAACCCCAAAATCCATGATTTCATACCATTTATAGCAACTCCAAATGTCTTAAACTAAAATAAAAAATCCTATATACAAGTATAGGATTGGGAAATAAATATAAACCATTAATTCAAGGCAAATATGAAATCCAATGCCTTTTGGTGTTTCTGAACCCATTAATTCATTCAATAAAAGTTCACTAATGCGAGGCACTGAATAGTTTGGTTCTTCTAACTTTAAATTTACAGTATGCCTTACATGTCGAGGCCTCAAAAATTCTAACAGAGGGCATTTTAGGAAGACTGCAGAGATGGGAGAAAGGATAAAGGTCCCATGCAGAAATCTCTCCCGTCCCTTAAATATGCAACAAAAATCTTTCATAAAAATGTAATTTCAGAACTCTTGGGTCGGTTCCCAATCTTCTTAAAGGGAGCTTCAGTATTTGTGGAGTTCGGTGAACATAATTACACTTTTGGAGGAAATCCAGTTTAAGAAGCATATAATTATAGACTTTCTTCCTAACTAATGATAAAAGGGCAAAGATAAATAAATTTTTTCTTATGTAAAAACGTAAAGCCTAAGTATATACACTAGATTATAAGGAGTGGAGGGACTAAAATAAGAGCTGAAACTCTTAAAACGGAGATGAAAGATACTTGAACTCTCAGCATGGCATGAGGCATTTCAAATTCCCAATTGCTAATAACACAGCTCAGAAAATAAACCGGCAAATTTAAATGCAGACAATCAGGTGCAGTGAGGCCTTGGGTAGCATGAAATCCTGGACAATGACACAAAGCCTGCTGACAGGCTTTTGCAAAATGGTTCAGTCCCGCCAGTGAGCAGGGACAGAGGATGCCAGGGACTCAAAAAAAAAAAAAAAAAAATGAGCAGGGACAGAGGATACCAGGGACTCCAAAAGTTATACTTACGTGGGATTTAAAACACTCATGTTCCTAATTCATGGCCGGTTACACCAAAGTCCAAAGAGAAAGAAGGGAGGAGCAGGCGGGCTCAGAAATGTGTCCTAGATGCTGACCAGAGGAAAACTGGCTGGAAGGGCCCTTTCCTGGAGTCCTGCAGCAGCCGGCATTTACTCACCAAACAGGGATGAGTGGCCGAGCCCTTCCAATGGCTCTCCCCGGATGGGGAAACGCTTCTCAGGCCACTCAGTTCAGCTCCCTCATTAAATAAATGTAGAGCGAAACCAGCTGCAAAGGGTGACCCGAGATGAGGACCTGGATCAGCTAGAAGGGAGATTTCAGGCAACTGGAGGGAAGATAAGGAAATGACTCCTAGAGCACTGCTCTGTCCCTGGCTGGAAACAAAGCATGGTTTCTCTGTAGAATGAGCTCGGTCCCACTGCCATCGGGGAGGGACAACAGATGGAGGAAGATGGGCAGGGAGTCCCCAAAGAGGAATAAAACCATGCGGATGGATAGACCAGCCCAGAAAATATTTCAACAGGGGGAAAAAAAAAAGACCAATTCTTTATGAGAATTATTTAAATTATATAAACAGAGATACATAACAGAATTCTTCAAACAAAAAGGTTCTTTTGGTTTGTTTACTACTTGGGGTTTTTATTTTTTTTAATCCTTGCAGCCTCATTTTTATCCTGATGCTCTAAGATCGCTTTTTAAAAATTGGAGTTCAGTTGGTTTGCAATATTACATTAGTTTCAGGTGTTAAGTCAAATGATTCAGTTTATATATACACATATATCTTTTTCAGGTTATTTTCCATTATAGGTTTTCACAAGATATTGAAAATAGTCCCCTTTGCCATACTGTAAACCCGTGCTGCTTATCTTTTTTATGCAGAATAGTTTGTATCCTTAATCCCACACTCCCGGTTTATCCTTCCCCGCTCCTTTTCCCCTTGGGTAACCATAAGTTTATTTTCTATGTCTGTGAGTCTGTTTCTGTTTTGTTAATAGAAAACTGTGGGTTTTTTTTTAAGATTCCACATATAAGTGATACCACGTAATATCTGTCTTTCTAAACAGAGATTAAGTTTTATTTAAATCCCTTTCTTTTTTCTTTTTTGCCACCCCCATGGCATGTGGAAGTTCCAGGGACCAAACACCCAAACAGCTGTGGCAATGCCGGATCCTTAACTCTCGGCATCACCAGGAACTTCCTAAATCTTATTTCATTCATTTCTTCTATCACTGAAATCTACACAAATGACATCAAAAAATTATATTCAGGAGTTCCCATCGTGGCACAGCGGTTAACGAATCCGACTAGGAACCATGAGGTTGCGGGTTCGATCCCTGGCCTTGCTCAGTGGGTTAAGGATCCGGCGTTGCCGTGAGCTGTGGTGTAGGTTGCAGATACGGCTCGGATCGCACATTGCTGTGGCTGTGGTGTAGCCTGGCGGCTACAGCTCCTGTTAGACCCCTAGCCTGGGAACTTCCATATGTCGTGGGTGCGGTCATAAAAGGACAAAAAGACAAAAAAAAAATTAAAAAGAAATTATATTCAAATACAGATGGGTTATGTGAAATCATTTTAAAGTCAAAGAAATTTTAAGGTAATCAAAGCGATGGTTTTTCTTATGCCTTGATTTTCTTCCTTTAAAGGTAACGATGTATCTGAGACACCAACTGACACCTTTTGGCTTTCGTTTCATTACTTTAAAGCCAAAAAATGCTACTTTATGTAACTATGTGGTTAGGGGAGACCATAATAGAACCATCGTTGTCTTTTTGTAAAGTACTCCTTATTGTCTTCTACCCACAAATGAATTACAGCTATTAAATGAAATATTGGTTTTAGTCCTTGACATGAAGTCACACTTGGGTTTATCACTTTCCTTCCAAATTCAGTAATTTCCTCCATGTGTACTTTTATAAGTTCACAAGTAATTTAATAATCAGTGACTTTCTCAAATTTAAGTTTTCTCCTCATGAGCACTGAGAAAGTATTTTAAAGTCCAACTTGCAATGCTATTTGTAGTCAACTCAATGAACTGGAAAATTCAGAATAGAGTAGGAGGCTTTTTTTCTTTTTTTTTCATCTTTTTAGGGCCACACCCGTGGCATATGGAGGTTCCCAGGCTAGGGGTCCAATTGGAGCTATAGCCGTTGGCCTACGTCACAGCCACAGCCACCCCAGATCCGAGCAGCATCTGCAACCTACACCACAGCTCACGGCAATGCCGGATCCTTAACCCACTGAGGAGGGCCAGGGATCAAACCTGTGTCCTTATGGATACTAGTCAGATTCGTTTCCATTGAGCCACCGTGTGAACTCCAAAAAGGAGGCATTTTACAATTATTCTCAGGAGTTCCCACTGTGGCACAAAGGGATCAGCAGCATCTTGGGAGCGCTAGGATGTAGGTTCGATCCCAGCCTGGCACAGCGGATTAAGGATCCAGCATTGCTGCAGCTGCAGTTTAGGTCACAACTATGGCTTGGATCTGACCCCTGGCCCCAGGAAACTCCATATGCCATGGGGTGGCCAAAAAAAAGGAAAAAAAAATATTTTCCTACATGTCTTTCAACCAAATTCTTAACTTGTACTTCAATTTTCACTATAACTTTGGATTCTCTGGATTTAAAAACTTTTTCAATGCTGAGACCTAAAATATCAAAATCTTCCCACTATACCAGAAGGTCTCAAAAACTGCAGTACACTGATAAACAGGGGAGGCACAAGTTTAAAACGCTGATTGCAGGTTCTGCTCCCAGGTAATGTTGATTGAGAAGGTCCAAGGAGGCCTTTGAATCTGCATTTGTGGCAGATATGGTTTCTGGTCACCCTCTGAGAAACACTGGTCAGTACGATCAAGTTACTGCACCAAGGACTAGAGGCCCACAGCTTACCCACAATGTTCTCCACAAAGATGGAGACTCATGAGTGAGTTGCATCACTTTAAGCATAATTTATAATTTGTGCTGACTGCGTCAGAATTTCATTTGAGCAAGGAGACAGTTTCTCCTCTTTCCCCTGCAAAATGTTCACAGTGAATAAGACAAGGTGCCAATGTAATTCCACTTGCAGGGCCTGCCAGGCATGACTGCTGTCCCATCTGCACACAGTCTGGCACAGGGTTTCCAAACGAGGAAGGAACTTGAATACACTCATCTATTAGCTTCAAGATTCTGAAATTGGATGTTTGAGAAAGCAAAGAATTCCAATGTACCCCAAATATAGGACAACCTCACATCATAATCCATAAAATGACTATAACCTAACAAAAAGATTATATAAATACATATATATATTTATATGTACATATGTGTCTCTTCATATATTTATATATATATATGTCTCTTTAGGGCCGCACCCGTGGCATATGGAGGTTCACAGGCTAGGGGTCTAATGGGAGCTACAGCTGCCGGCCTACACCATAGCCACAGCAATGCAGGATCCGAGCCGCATCTGTGAGCTACACCACAGCTCAGGGTAATGCTGGATCCTTAACCCACTAAGTGAGGCCAGGGATCGAACCTGCATCCTCATAGATAATAGATTTGTTTCTGCTGAGCCAGGACAGGAACTCCCCCAAAAAGATACATTTTGACGTATCTGTTGATGCCATCTAAAGAGCAAATGTTTATTTTTTAGATAGGCTTTGATTTCTAATAGTCCATTAATACTTTATCCTTTCGTATTATTGTAAAGGGACAGTTTTCATTTTATATCAGAATCAAACTCCCAACTTCTAATGTGTTTCCACGTTATTAATTATTTTCAATTTTTCTTTTTAGGGCCACACCCATGGCATATGGAGGTTCCCAGGCTAGGGGTCTAATCAGAGCTACAGCTGCCGGCCTACGCCATAGCCACAACAACGCCAGATCCGAGCCACGTCTGCAACCTACACCACAGCTCACGACAACACTGGATCATTAACCCACTGAGGAAGGCCAGCGATCGAACCTGCAACCTCATGGTTCCTAGTCGGATTCGTTAACTGCTACACCACAATGGGAACTCCCTCCATGTTATTAATTATTAATTATTCGGCAACAGCAAAATTTCTTGTAGAAAGCAGTTGGAAAAGCAATTCAAACAAAAGAAAAATCAAAGAGTGGTTGGTCAAGAATTAAGTTCTTTTAGAAGAATCCCCTTTTCATTTCAGAGTAATTTCTTTAAAATTTATCAGCTTTTATTTTTTCAAAGCACAAAAGAAATTTAAACACAGAACTAAACATCTGAAATCTAAAGATCCATAATGTCACCACCCTCTCACAACCTCAATCTGCAGGACCAAACCGCCACAAATACCACTCATAGCCTGGTAAACTTGTTTCTGATCCGGGTAACTGCAAATTATTCAGAATTACAATGGGTTACATTCTGTAACTCGCAAAAAATTTTAATTTGAGGGTGAGGGGGCACATGCTCAAGTTCTGCTTCACGTCTCTTATGAAAGGTGGCCAAATCTGACCTTGTCTTCCTAGCGATAAATTAAATACAACTAACGTTATCACCAAGAGGCCCCCTCTTAAGCACAGGCACTATGCTTAGCACATTACATACAAGGTCCCACTTAATGCCAGTGACCTTATGATGCATGGACCGGTGCTGCCAATTTAGAAGGGAGGCAATGGCTCAGTGTCACCCTTAAGTGGTGAAATCTCGAAGGGACAACCCCCTCGGACCTTAAACCCCGGGCTCTTCACTACTACCTCATTCTACAAAGACGTGTCTTGCATCTCACTGCATTTCCCTGCCTACACGGTCTTGCTCACTTTGAGAACATCTTTCTTTCTTTCTTTCTTTTTTGTTGTTGTTTTAAGGCCACACCTGCAGCATATGGAGGTTCCCAGGCTAGGGGTCTAATCGGAGCTGTAGCCACCAGTCTACGCCACAGCCACAGCAACGCGGGATCCGAGTCACGTCTGCGACCTGCACCACAGCTCACGGCAATGTCGGATCCTTAACCCACCGAGCGAGGTCAGGGATCGAACCCACAACCTCATGGTTCCTAGTCGGATTCGTTTCCGCTGAAGCATGACGGGAACGCCGAGAACATCTTTCTATTCCATTCATCTTTACAGTCATCAGGAGTCTGTGCTCAACGGGGCATTCCACAGAATCACCAGCCTTTCTGAAGTGTCTGTTTAGTCCCCACGCTGTACCCACTCTAGCTGCAAAGAAAAGCACTCACTGCCCTTGAGGGGTTTGCAATCCAAGCCGTGAAGGATGCTTAAGCAGGACAGTGTTTTGGTGTTTTTGTTTTTTAAGCCACGTGATACTTGGCCACCATCCACTGCTGGCTGCTGAGTGTGACAGTGAACAGAAGCTTGGACTCGGGCCTGTGAGCAGATACAAGGGGCCCCTTTGGCCCATGAAATGAACTGAGAGCTGGTTAAGGACTTGTCACATTGTTTACTCTGAGCCTTTCATGGCACAAACTCCAAAACCTGAACTATTGGGTTCTGCAAATGGAGACATGAAACATCAGAAATATTCTAGTAAAATCAAGTTTGGGAACATTTGGGGAAAAAAATTTAAACCTGTTCACGGTTATGTTGCTGGGGGTCGCCCTCCAATCGCAAGTCCAGCTGTTTACTCCTTTGACTTGACTCCTGTCAAGTGGCAACGACAGCCCCGGTTCCAGTAAACACGCGCGGCTCTTTTTAGTGCTGGCAGGAGTGCTGGAGGGGGGCTGGAAGGAGCTTCTGTGGCCAAGATTGGGCTATGGCCTCACAGAGAGGCAGCATTTCCCAGCCACCAGCGAGGCAGTGACAGGAAATCAGAGCAGGAGAACCCTAAGGCAATGGGTCAGTGTGGGTGGCCCAAGGTCGTGGCTGTCCCCCTTTCCTTCCACCACCAAGGTGTGGCAATTCCATGCCTTTCTCAATGAGAGGCCTGTTGCCTCTCTATCTATGCCCTCGCCTTCCCTCAGAGGCACAGCGATTAAGAAGGCAGGCGTAAATTAAAACGCGGTGATCACACAACATCCCGCCCACGTGGCTACCACAAGGCTCGGTTGGGACAAGACAGACAGGTAAAGCCCTTGGAAGCTCTTGGCACAAAGCTGGGCACAGTGCAAGAGCTGCAGGACACCCTTGGTCTCACCCATTCTCTGTCCCACTCATGTGACACCTCCTGCGTGATTTATTCTTCTCTAAAGCATGGACGACTCTCTAAAGTGGGGGAGGTGAGGCCTCTACACTGTCTAGCTTTTCCTCTGTTCTTTGCAAGAATCTACTCTTGCAGGATGGTCAACAAAAGGTTTTTAGTTTGGTTTTTATTTTTTTAATATTATAATGAGGATTTTTTTTTTTTTTTTGGTCTTTTTCCCTTATCTAGAGCTGCACCCGCGGCATATGGAGGTTCCCAGGCTAGGGGTCTAACAGGAGCTGTAGCTGCCGGCCTTCGCCACAGCCACAGCAACGGGGGATCCGAGCCGCGTCTGCAACCTATACCACAGTTCAGGGCAACGCCAGATCCTTAACCCACTGAGCAAGGCCAGGGATCGAACCTGCAACCTCATGGTTCCTAGTCGGATTCGTTAACCACTGCGCCACGATGGGAACTCCAATATTACAACGAGGAACCTTTAAAACTTCCAAAGATAAGAAGCTCTTTTACACTTATTTTGAACTATCTCAGTTCCTTACACAGCAGGAAGCATTGAGTAAAAGCAATGTTGGGTCTACTTTGTTATGAAGAATCTTAGGCTCTTTAGAAATAACCTTCTCATTAGATGAGAAAATAGTTTGGGCAAGAAAGGAGAAGCCTGCCCCCAAGTCAGAGTGAGTTTGTGCCCCAGACAGGAATAAAACTAGTGCTTTTAACTCCCAATCCAGTGTTGTTTCTCCCACAGGACAATGCCCTGAGTCAAGATGTGTCTAACTGGGGAATTCCCTTCGCGGCTCAGTGGTTAATGAAGCCAACTAGGCCCCATGAGGATGTGGGTTCGATCCTTGCCCTCACTCAGTGGTTAAGGATCTGGCGTGGCTGTGGCTGTGGCTGTGGCTGTGGTGTAGGCCTGCAGCTGCAGCTCCGATTTGACCCCTAGCCTGGGAACCTCCATATGCCGCGGGTGCAGCCCTAAAAAGCAAACAAAATTAAAAAATTAAAAAAAATAAGATGTGTCTAATTGGCTTCAACTTTCTACAGACCAAATGGTAAGGAAATTGTCATGCTAGCATCTAATTTCAAGGGAAGCAAAATTCTTTATTTGCTGAAAATATTTTTTTCTGAATTGTCACATGGTGCCTTAGATGTAGTAAAGGGGCAATTAATATTTTGGTGATCTGATTTTTCTATAAAGAGGCAAATGATACTAAGAAATATATCCTCACTATGAAAAATTCTTCTAGGTAGGCACTAACATTCCACGTACAAAGAAATGATGGAATGGTCTAGATAATGAAATACACTGGTTGCTATGATTTGCATAGTTTGTGCTCCACCACTCCCCTCCCCAATTCATGTTGAAAACCTAACACCCAAGTTGATGGTGTTAGAAGATGGAGCCTCCGGAAAGTGCTAAGATCATGAGAGCAGAGCCCTCATAAACGGGGTCACCACCCTTATAAAAGAGGCCCCAGGGAGCTCCCAGCCCTTCCACGGGAGGCTATACAACAAGTCCGCAACCTGGAGAAGGGCGGCCCTCACCAGAACATGACCATGCCTTGACCTTGACGCTCCCAGTCTCCAGAGCTGCAAGAAATAAGTTTGTTGTTTCTATGCCACCCAGTCTGTGGTATTTTGTTATCACAGTCTAAAAAGACTAAGTTCCCATTTTTGTTTTTTTGTCTTTTGGGTTTTATTTTTTTTTGTCTTTTGAGGGCGGCACTCGCGACATATGGAGGTTCCCAGGGTAGGGGTTGAATCGGAGCCGTAGCTGCTGGTCTACACCACAACCACAGCGACGCCAGGGATCGAACCCACAACCTCATGGCTCCTAGTCGAAGTTGTTTCTGCTGAGCCACGACGGGAACTCCTGAAGTCCCATTTTTGAACCATGAGAAATATGAAATCAAATACACTTGCATCCTTCGTACAATTTCTCTTTCCATGGGCGGAAGCCATCTAGGAGCATCACTTTGGGCGTGGCCCAGACTATTAGGACAGCCTCCCTCTTCTCTGTTTGTACCAACAAGCAATGTAAAGTTCTCCCCAACTTCTAGTTCTCAGTAACTGAATAGATCAAATCAGCATTTAAGTAAAAACAAACACAGGACACAACAGACAAAACCTATAACGGGGAGCCTCATGGTGCCCAGGAGCAAGTACGCAGGAAACAGAACCGAATGTGTCTAGGACTGGAGATATGACTCGTGTTTGTAGAAGTGCCCCCTGTGGAGCCAGTGTAACAGATGTCACAGCTTGAGCAGGGACACAGATTCTACCACCAGAATCTTTACCCATTTTCATAACAAAGAAGCGACTGGCAAGGTGGATATCACAGATTCCTTAAATAAAATTTTCTTCTAGGTATATTTTGAAGTATATTTCAAAGGCCTACCCTTTATATTGTTATCAGATGGAACTGTATCAGACGGTTTTCTTAAGTGAAAAACAGTCACATACTGAGTGCCACACTGTTCAAACTAATAACATGTGGCTCTGGCGGAACATAAGACCTTGGTCATCAAAGACGGCCTTGGGCACAGTTTCATAATGATTCTCTTCAAGGAGTTCTGGAGCAGAAAAAGCAGGAAGATTTGGGGTTAACAGCTGTCCAAGTTCCCAAAAACCCCACTGCCTAGAACTCTTAATTTTCTAAGCATTCCTATTAAATTTTACTGAAGGATAATTTATAAGACGTCTGCAACGTGTTATGGAAAAAAAATACGTCTGACATTTAAGACTATTTTAGAACATCTCTCTTGTAAGAGGAGCTGGAGGTGTGGCAGGTTTGGGCCTCGCTCGTGCCTGGGGGGAAGAGCTGAAGTTTTTAGCATCTGAGGCAGAAGCCTGGCGCCGTTTTAAAGCTCCGGGGCCTCCGCAGGCGCTCCACACGCCCCGAGGTGCGGCTGGGCAAAGACAGCCCTTCTGTTCCTCTCCGGGGCCTCAGCCCTGTTTGGCCTTCAAGGTTCCCTGCTGCCTAAGGAAACATGTGAAATATTTCTGCAAAGAACCGCTGTGTGGAAGCAACAGGAAATAAAGGTTTTCTCCAGCGACTCCCCACTAATAAAGGGGTGGAGGTCGCATCTGAGAGTCACAGTTTTCCAAGCGACCTGTTATTTTCACCAGATGTTTTCAAAGGCAGGTCTTGCGTACAGTGTCTGAGAGGCGTTTTGGTTTTCTGGAACAAAGCGGGGCTCGACCACAAGCTATATTCAAATTGAGTATTAAAAGCCAACTCAAATTCAAAGGGACACGGGCGAAAGCAACCTCCGCAGACACAGGACTTACACTTTCTTAGGGCGTAAGAGAATGGAGGCATTCGGGTACCCCACAACTTCCTAAAGGAATTAAAAAGTCATTTCTTTGAAAAGTCAACCTCCATCGTCTTCTAACAAAGGTTTCAGGCTAGGGAGACTTCACTGGACCAGCAACCAGCATGGCCCCAGTATAAAAACTGGAGTCAGAGGTACCAGGCACCACCACAGCACCTCTTTCTTCTCCCAGCTGCTTGCCCACCTCCCACCAGCAGCACCATTTCCATTTGGCTCAGGTACCCGGGAACAGAGTGCCCTTTAGCTCTGCTCCCACAGCCAAGCCTTCCCAAGCTGTGCCACATGTCTGAAAAAGTTCCCTCTACCTCTTCCGAGGCCCCTTCAAGCTAAGCCGCCTCCTTCACACCCTTCGAATGGCTGCCATATCCTCCAAAACCTTTTCTAGAATGGGATGGATCCCCCAAAAAGGGCGCAAGACAGATTTCCGCAGCCCCGACCAACAGAGCATGCTGTGGAAACTGCCTGTTTATCGTCTTTATATAAGTTAATAAGAGCACACAGAATACATATATTTACCTAATGTGCTATCTCTCCCCATCCACCAATTCGAGCTGGGTAACTAGCTTAGAACGCAGGGTGCTGTCAGCCTTGCCACATGGAGAAAGATTGATGGAAGAGAGGAAGTTCTTTTTTTAATTAATTTATATTTTTGTCTTTTTAGGGCCGTACCTGCGGCATATGGAGGTTCCCAGGCCAGGGGTCTAATCGGAGCTGTAGCCGCCGGCCTACGCCACAGCCACAGCCATGCCAGATCTGAGCCGCGTCTGTGACCTACACCACAGCTCACGGCAATGTCGGATCCTTAACCCACTGAGCGATGCCAGGGATCGAACCCACAACCTCGTGGTTCCTAGTCAGATTCATTAACCACTGAGCCACAACGGGAACTCCCTCTTTTTTTAAATATATATATATATATATATATATATATATATTTTTTTTTTTTTTTTTTGTCTTTTTAGGGCCGCTCCATGGCATATGGAGGTTCCTAGGCTAGGGGTTGAATCGGATAGCTGCCAGCCTACATCACAGCCACAGCCATGCCAGATCCGAGCCGTGTCTTCAACCTACACCACAGCTCATAGCAAAGCTGGATCCTTAACCCACTGAGCGATGCCAGGGATCGTACCCGCATCATCGTGGTTCCTAGTCAGATTCGTTAACTTAGCAAGGCCAGGCATTGAACCTGCGTGCTCACGGATGCTAGTCACATTCATTTCTGCTGAGCCACGACGGGAACTCCAAAAGAGGAAGTTCTGCCTAAAGAAATGTGTAATGGAAGCCGGGGACTGTGAGGCTGGTGGCAGTGTGAGTCTTGTCTCAATCCCCGGCTTTCGTCTCAGGGTAATCTTCCTTGCCTCTCTGAGCTTCACTTTGCTCTTCCGCAAAAGTGTGAAAATAAGAAAACCTATCCTTGGGGTCCTTATGAGGATTGAACAGGATATACATAAAGCTCACACATTTAGAGGTATTCAAGTCCTGCTTTGACCATTGCTACTTTTTGCACACTCTGCCTACACCTTTTATAAATAGTTCATTTATTTAAATCTCCTAAAGGTACCCGATTTAATGTGCCGTATTTCCTGCCAGGACTCCAAAACGCTCGGTAAGTGACCTTTTCCTCAATTCGTCTTCCCCACCCCTCCCCTGCATATTCAGTTTTCAACCTAAGAAAAACTTGCTGCTTTAAAAAATATATAACCCTGTATTCTTCAATGTTTAGTCACTTCCTCAGCATCTCAATGTTCAAGTTGTTGTATAAATCTGGTTTTACTCATAAGATATACATTCTGGTATCACGCCTGATTTGCCCTGAATGCAAAATTTCTGAATTCCTCACTGATTGGTAGAACCATAGCATCTCCAGGCTCTAAGTGCCCTTACAGACCACCTAAATCAGCATCTCCTAAAACGCGTCCCACCAAATATCTTTTTTTCTGGTCTTTTTAGGGCCACACCCACGGCATATGGAGGTTCCCAGGCTAGGGGTCAAATTGGAGCTAAATCCGCTGCCCTACACCACAGCCACAGCAACATCAGATTCATGCCGCGTCTGCGACCTACACCACAGCAACGCCAGATCCTTAACCCACTGAATGAGGCCAGGGATCGAACCTGTGTTCTCATGGACACTAGTCAGATTCATTCCTCTGAACCGTGATGGGAACTCCGCCCATCCCTATTTTTAAAGTGCCTATCAACATCATGCAGCACAGATTTCTACAAAACACCTCTGGACGGGGAGAGAAAGGGAAAAACTCACTTTCCTCGGGTAGGTCAGTCAGGAAACGGCAGAGCTGCCTTCAAACCCCTGCCCCTCCCTCCATACTAGAGGCTTTCCAACTTCTGCCTGGCAGAATTACCAGGAGTGCTTGTGAGATTGCACACTGCTGAGTCCCACCCCAGACTTTCTCATTCGGCAGGGCTGGTGTGCATTTCCAACCAGCTCTTGGGCAAGGCTCACAGCAGCAGTGAGTCCCTCTGCACTAGGCCCACCTGTGGGGATGCAGGCACTCGATGGGGCCTCAGCCTAGACAGGGAGGACTTAATGGGGAAGCCAGGGCATAAGCACAGGGAAAACGCCTCAATGGCCAGACCTTGTAACTACCAGTTCAACACATAAGGCTGCATCTAACCAACAGCCAGTCAAACAGCCCAGAGTCAAAACCACAAACACGGGAAGGTGGGACTCAAGCTAGATCTTAAAGAACAGGGAGGCCCAAGCGCAAGGGAACTGGGAAGAATGTCCCAAGTGGCAGCAGTGGTTTCTATCATCCAAGTATTTGTGTGTAGAGTCGCAGCCTTTCATAGCTGGAAGGTACCTGGCCTCCCAACTTCGGAGAGCACTCTGCTTCTTACATTTGAATATGGGTGTGCCTGCTATTTCAAGCACCCACAACAAAACACTTCATGCAGCATGGAGTAGCTCCTCTCCAAATAAGTGATCCGGAAGATCTAGCCAAGGTTTTTCCTGCTCGCTTTCCAGCTATAGCCTCACTTCTGCTCAGCCTTTCTGCCTGGGTGCCCAGCAGCCCACCTCCAGGACTTTAAAGCAAGACCTACGCGCAGCTGGCCACTAAGTCTACAAGCCAGCTGGAGGTGGGTGTGAAACCAGTCAAAGCCATCCTTCTGCAAGGGCCGGTCCCATGGAGCTTGATGAAGTGAAATAGTTTTTCCACATCTCGTTCTGGGAATATAAATTTCATTAGTTGGCTATAGCAAATTTCCTCACAGGAATGACCAAGAGTGAAAATGCCATTCCTCTGTGATGCTGTCAGGGGCGACAGCAACTCACTGTGGCCCCTGACTCTAGTCTTACAATGCTATCTGTCACTAGCTGAGGCTTCCAGACAGTGACACCCTCACTGGGGTAGGGACATGGCAAGTCCGCCTCTGCCTCCCTTCCTCACTAACATTCACTGAACACATGTTTAATATTGGGTAGGATGCAAGCAACACCCACTGAGACAGAAACTGCCCCCTGCCCCCGAGTTAAGGCAGAAAAAGGACCCTGATAAATCCAGGGCCAGTCAGGAGGGGGGTGGCGGTGAAGAACTTAAGGGGGAGGCGGTGACTTCCAGGGGACTGAGGAAGTGGGACGCAGGAGGGGAAGGTTAGATGGTTGGTGAGTACCTGCTCTGAGCCATACACTGCTGGCTCTTTCACCCACTACCTTTTGCCACTTTCATAAATTCCTATGACGCGGATGAGTCAATGTCTCCATTTGAGGGGGCACCAACATCCTGAAAGCTTAAGTGACTTGCCTCAGGTCACATGGTGAGCAAAGGTCTATGTGGGGGTCTTAGCTCTGACTTGTCTAAATCCAAAAGAGGTGGTCTCCAATGATGTAAGATTTATGGGTAACCCAAAACCTGTAACTTCGAAAGTTAACCAAATCAGGCTAAGTATACTCTCCAGTCTATTCCAAAGATATAATTTATAAATCTTTAAAACATGGTGAGGAGTTCCCGTCGTGGCTCAGTGGTTAACGAATCCGACTAGGAACCATGAGGTTGCGGGTTCGAACCCTGGCCTTGCTCAGTGGGTTAAGGATCCAGCGTTGCCGTGAGCTGTGGTGTAGGTTGCAGACGCGGCTCGGATCCCGCGTTGCTGTGGCTGTGACATAGGCCGGTGGCCACAGCTCCTGTTAGACCCCCAGCCTGGGAACCTCCATATGCTGCAGGTGCAGCCCTAGATAAGGCAAAAAGGCAAAAAAACAAAATAATGCCATTTGCAGCAACATTGATGGAACTAGAGACTCTCATACTAAGTGAAGCAAGTGAGAAAAAGACAAATACCATATGATATCACTTATATCTGGAATCTAATATACACCACAGCTCACGGCAACGCCGGATCGTTAACCCACTGAGCAAGGCCAGGGATCAAACCCGCAACCTCATGGTTCCTAATCGGATTTGCAAAACCGCTGCGCCATGACGGGAACTCCTCTAGTCACTTATGATGGAGCATGATAATGTGAGAAAAAAGGACATATACATGTATGTGTAACTGGGTCACCTTGCTGTACAGTAGAAAGTTGATGGAACACTATATACCAGCTACAATGGAAATGACAAAAATTATTAAAAAAAATTACTGGAAGAGGATCACAGCACAATATTTTCCCACCTGACTCCCAGAGAAAGGGTGAATAGAGTAGAAGTGATCAGAACAGTCTCCTTGACAATTTTCTATTCATTCCATAGAAAGAAATGGATAACTGCCTACAATTTTTCATAGTAGAGATTCCAAAATGCTTAGAACTACAAAAAGAAAAAAAAAAGTCATCTACTTTCTTCAACTCAGACACTTAATTTCTTAAGATGCAGTGGACATATAGCAAGAAAGAATTCCCTGTGTAGATGACAGTAAGAGGTGCTTGAATGTCTGGGCATGGGGTGTGCAAGGGAGCAACCCCCAGCCCCCCAAAAAATAAAGATGACAGGTAGTGACCCAGCACAACTACTGTGTGGCTAAAACAGAAGTGGGTATATCACCTCCAGGCCACTAAAGAAACGGAGTCTCTCATGTCCTACAAAACACGCAAGGCATCCTGCCTTACCAAATTTAAACGGGGACATTATTTTTAAGTTACTATAATTAGTTCACATTTGTCTATGAATCAGCCTTTATGAGGCAATCTCATCTAAGCCTCATCAGATGAAACCCGAGGCGACATCAGCTCTGTTTATTATTTTGAAAAGAAGGAAAGGGTGCCAAGTTTCCTGCAACACCCAACTCAAACACTGAAATTCGGAGGACAGAATGTCCTGTTGTCTGCATTTGAAGATAGGAATATATTTTCATCTAATACATCAGTCCCAGGTTCAGCTGGCAACAGGAAGGAACTGAATTCCAGAGCATAAAAATAGGACCTACGTACTAAAGCACCTTTCACTGCTCATATAGGATCGTACTTATGTTTTAACCCCTTACACTACAGCAGTTATAAGACACGCCCGTGTTTGTGAACAGACATAAAAACATTTCCAGCCAAAGCTACCTGCCTGAGTGACAAGAGACTGGCAAAAGTAAGCGCTTTAAAGCTATTTTTACACTCCAGCTTTCATAATTAAGCTTCTCACAAAGAATGAAGAGTTTTGACACTAAATAAAAGAGCAGGAGGAGGGGAAATGTTCCTGCTTAGCCTGGACTGCTCCTGAATCAAACGGTTCCTCTAAGGGGCTCTGAAATCAGGCATATAAATACAGTAGAATCTCCAAAAGGAGGCCAGCCAGAGAGCAGCCAGAACACTACGGCAGCTGGAAGCTGGAAGAGGTTTAAACTGGCAATCCTAGTCAGTCCAGGGACCCAACTGGGGGGTACAAGCTCAGTGCTGTAATTCACAGGGAACATCACTTAGTACGCTGGGGGACCATGTCTGAGGGACATCTGTTATTTACTTGTCTCCAGATAACATCAAAATCTTTTTTTAATTATAGTCGATTTACACTGCTCTGTCAATTTCTGCTGTACAGGAAAGTGACCCAACTCTCTCTCTCTATATATATACATATATACATACATACATACATACATATATATACACACACACACATATTCTTTTTCTCGTATTATCTTCTATCATATTCTATCATGATAGAACATGATATAGTTCCCTGTGCTATACAGCTGCACCTCACTGCTTAACCATTCTTTTTTTTTTTTTCCGCTTGGCTGCAATTGCGGGATATGGATGTTCCCAGGCTAGGGGTCCAATCGGAGCTACAGCTGCCAACCTATGCCACAGCCACAGCAATGCAGGATCCGAGCCACGTCTGCAACCTACACCACAGCTCACGGCAACGCCAGATCCTTAACCCACTGGGCGAGGCCAAGGATTGAACCCGAACCTTATGGTTCCTAGTCGGATTTGTTTCCACTGTGCCGCAACAGGAATTCCTGCTTATCCATTCTAAATGTAACAGTTTACATTATATCAAAGTCTTAATATTTTCATGCACAGCCATGTAACCTTGATAAATACATAAAGATGCACCTGTATCTTCTCTTATGGCAAAGACCCAGGAGTTTTGTTTTTTGTTTTCTTGTCATTTTGTCTGTTTAGTGCTGCATCTGTGGCATATGGAGGTTCCCAGGCTAGGGGTCTAACAGGAGCTGTAGCTGCTGTCCTACACCACAGCCAGAGCAACGCCAGATCCTACCCGACTCTGCGACCTACACCACAGCTCATGGCAACACAGGATCCTTAACCCACTGAGCAAGGCCAGGGATCAAACCTGTGTCCTCATGGATGCTAGTCATCAGATTCGTTTCCACTGAGCCACAATGGGAACTCCTCTGGTCCAAGTTTTGATATATACTAGCCAGATTCTCTTTGGGAGACCATCTGAACTCATCAGAATCTCATGTCTGCACCTCAAATGTACCAACAACAATAAATAAGCCACAGGGAGTAATACTTGCCCTGTCTAACCTCAGAGGAACTCTATGAGAACCAAAGTGAAATAATAATAGCTTTGTAGTTTTTAAAATTTGGCAAATTTTTATATAGCACTAAATCCTAGGCACAAGGCACTGTACAATTCTTACTTTAAACAACCCTCTTTAAACAACCCTCTGACATAGGTACTATTATTATCTATGTTTTATGGATAAGAAAACTAAGGCCAGGAGTTCCTATCATGGCTCAGTGGTTAACGAATCTGACTAGGAACCATAAGGTTGCGGGTTCAATCCCTGGCCTTGCTCAGTGGGTTAAGGATCCAGCGTTGCCATGAGCTGTGGTGTAGGTTACAGACGCGGCTTGGATCCCGTGTTGCTACAGCTGTGGCGAAGGCCAGCAGCTACAGCTCCTGTTAGACCCCTAGCCTGGGAACCTCCATATGCTGCGGGTGCGGCTCTAGATAAAAGACAAAAAGACAAAAAAAAAAAAAAAGAGAGAAAGAAAAAAAGAAAACTAAGGCCCATGAGTTCCTCCTGTGGCACAGTGGGTTAAGGAGCCACATGTCTTTAGAGCAGCTTGGGTCACTATTGAGGCATCGGTTTGATCCCCAGCCTGGTACAGTGGCTTAAGGCTCTGGTGTAGGTAGCAGTTGGGGCTCAGATTCAATCCCTGGCCAGGGAACTTCCATATGCCGCAAGTGTAGCCAGTAAAAGAAAAAGAGGAGTTCCCGTCATGGCTCAGTGGAAATAAATCTAACAACCATGAGGACGCAGGTTTGATCCCTGGCCTCGCTCAGTGGGTTTAGGATCCGGCGCTGCCCTAAGCTGCAGGGTACGTCACAGACACAGCTCAGATCTGGCATTGCCGTGGCTGTGGCGTAGGCTGGCAGCTCCATCTCCACTTCAACCCCTAGCCTGGCAACTTACATATGCCACAGGTGTGGCCCTAGAAAGAAAAAAAAAAAATGAAAGAAAACTAAGGCCCAGAGGGGCTCGATAACTTGCTCGAGGTTGCATACTAGCTAGGAGGTGGGATCTGAACCTCGGCAGTCTGACCCCAGCGTATGTGCTGCTACGCGCTACACCGTGCGGCCCAGCACCATCATTATTATGAACACCTTCACTTAACCCCAATTCCACAAATGAGGAAAATGAGGCTCAGATGTTAAGTCACAAGCAAGGCTGACATCGTGAAGCAAGCATGTGGCAGACAGCCGATTTGAAACCAGGTCCGTGTCTCTGGACCCTGTGTTCTTAACCACAGAGTTAATAAATTGCAGTCCACAAATATTTACTCTGCAAGTACCGTGCTCTAACACACTTTTTTAAAAACGTAAGGAGGTGGTGGTGGTGTTCCCGCAGAAGCTGAAAGGCTTTGGTATCACTTCCACACTAAGTCCAGTCCCCCCGCCACGCCCCCGCCACCTCCCACGCTCACGGAGTCCAGGGGAGCCCTGCACACAGCAGGTGCCTGGTCAGAGCTGAGGACGAAGATGACGACGGGAATATTTTACACATCAGGATACAGTTTCAAAGGGGAATCCGACTACTCAAGCTGGAGGGGAGGAAGCCCGAAAAGGGCAGAAAGCTGACAGTGTTTAAAAAAAAAAGTGAACAGGTGTGGCCTATCTAACAGGTGGACATTCCGGTACTTGGCTAATTCCTACTAAGCTTTCAACTCCAGAAGCAGCTTGACCAACTCACGCCGGTTCTCCCTGGACTTTCCCAATAGTCCCATGTCACCCTAGAGGGTAACTATTTGGTGGACCTTCCACCCCCCACCTGGCTGGTTCTAGTGCAGGTGCTGGCAAAGAGAAGTCACTACATCTGAGGTGGTTTGATGGATGGAAGGAGCAATGCTTCACCGCTTCCAAGGACACTCACTTCTGCTCCAAGTGTTGCCAAGCAGCCGTCCCCGTTCAGCAAAATGACTGTGTGAGAATCATTTTAATTAGCACGTCCATTGTGTGTATGCAAATGTACATTCCTAAAATGGGCCCTTGAAAGAGCTCTCCCCTCAATCAACATCCCTCGCTGAGATTTTTCTCTGTAAACCCTCTTCCACAGACAGTCCAGAGATCCGTTTTAATCCAGCCTGGGTCTTAATGATCCCGAATCTCTAATAACGGAGGTGTGGTGTTTTTCTTAACAGGAATGGCAGCTCTAAAATGAAGAAAGGGGAGGCACTTCCAGGCGCCAGGGCAGAGGTGCTTCTTGACTTACTCCTCCCAAAATAGGATGGGCGTCTGAGAGGGCACCGGCCCAACACCGAGTCCCAGAAAAGTGAAACGCCCCACTGCCTGGGTTACAGAGTCCTCAGAGTCACTGCAAACTTCCCAACCTCGCCCCTTCTACTCCCTTCCCCACACATCCTGCCTCCACGCTCCAGCAGCCCGTTCTCTCTGCTGGCCCATCCCTGGCCTGTTCTCTCCTTTGGGTTCTGACCCAGGGCCCGGGAGGCCTTGGTCTTGTGCCTCAGCTCAGGGAGAGGCCCAGAGGCTCCGTGGGAATTCAACCCCGGCAGAGGGATGGGTGGACCCAGCCCAGCCCAGTCCAGCCCTGGGTGGGAGTTCTGAAAAGCTGGTCTCTTGGAGCATCGGGGCGGCGGGGAGGAATAAAAGTTCTGGGTGGTCAGCATGGCTGAATCCAGTCCTGAGTCACTAACTCAGCCAGGGAGCCAGTCACAACTTAAATTTAGAGAGGACGTGACAGTGAGAAGCAAGGTTCTCAGAAGGGCACACAGGGAGGCGGGGGTCATCTGAGCTTGGAGGTAAAACTTCTGTGGTCCAAACGAGTTGGGGGGAGCGGGAAAGAGGGGCACTGGAGCCAGGAAAGCCCTGGAAAGCCCTGGAAAGCCCTTTAAATGGCTGCAGAGCACTCCCACCCTCCGAATGCTCTTTGCATGTCTGGGCCACAGAAAGAAGTAACGCACTGAGGCTGAACAAAGGACAGCAGTGTATGTCAGAAGAAAAGTCCAGAAAGCTAATAATGTCTGGGATGAGTTAAAACACGTGAAACATGTGAATAACCTTCAGGGGTAGGCATCTGTCTGGGGTTTTTCAAGCTTCGATCAGAGCAAGAAGCAAAGAGTTAACAGGCCAGTGTACACTGGGGAAGCCGGTGTCACGTGACAGCAGGGCGGAAAAAGGGCTGCTCACCAGTAGTGTTTCTTATCTCCTCCATCTGAGAGAAGGCTCCTCAAACAGGAAAAGCCCCTCGGCGAAGAGCGACCAAAAGCAGAGGACAGGTGTGGAGCCAGGAGCCGGGCCACAGCCCCCCTAAGTCTGGTCAGATCTTCAGGCTCAGATGAGTCAGAGCCACAGACAGTCAAAGTACGAGCAGGTGACATCACTGCAATCCTTCAGAAACCTCAGAGCGAACTACGGCGATGAAAGATGAGGAAGGAATTAACTAGAGGACGGTTGTAGACATTTACACCAAGGAGCCTGGCATCATTACCCAGAAAAGGTCTAGGCTGGAGTCTTACACGGATGAATTCCTAAGAAACGAGTGGTGATCGTCAAGTTCTGTCACGGGTTCACCAGGAATAAGCACCAAGTTAACCAGCCCCCTTTTTAGAGCAGATTTATTATACCGATCGTTCAGTTAAGCGTAACTTCCCTTGAGCCAGGCTCTAACAAAGAGCCCATGACATTCTTGAGAATACAGCAAAAGAAACACGGGCAACTGGGGGTTTATATATAGATAACTGAACCACCAGGCTACAGACACATGCTTTTAGCTCTGCCCTCTTCGTTTGGGTCAACAATTTTGTGCCTAGCAGTGACACAAAAGAGGGGGGGACCACCGCTTTGTCAGGTGATAAAAGACAGGTTTTAAAAGTTCCTCACAGGTTATAAGATGAATCGAAGCTAACAAAATGGGAGTTCCCTGGTGGCTCAGTGGGTTCAGGATCTGGCATCATCACTGCCGTAGCTCAGGTTTGATCCTGAACCCGGAAACTTCTGCATGCTGCAGATGCAGTCAAAAAAAAAAAAAAAAAAAGCTAACAACAAAAATGAAATTAAGATGAAAACATATATGACAGCTATATCTTTCTGGCAGAAACTGGGGAGAGGGTAGCACTTTGGCTGACAATATGCTTCACTTAAACCACTAAGATGGTTACTGAAAAAAAGTGGTCCCTTATGATGATTCCCAGGCAGCCTCCATGTGGGATCCCAACACAGCTCTGGGACCCCGAGAGAGCCCTGCTTGTTCAGAGAGCTCCTCGCAGAGAGCTGAGGTTGGCACTCAACAGAAACCACCTCTTGGGATACCTCTTTGACAGAGCCAGCACCGTGATGCTGACACCTTAGAAACACCTTCCGGACAACACTTGCTATTGTCAAAGCTGGTTCTGTCTCACGATGGGCCTTCTCAAAACTGGCAAGCATAAGGACCACTGCTGATGGGGGTGGGCCAGGGAGGGGTGGGTGTCAGGAGCATTTCCAACTGGGTGACATCCTTCTCACCCAGTGACCTGTAACTGACAAGCCAAGATCCCTGAACGGAAATGCCTGGTTGGAAGGCCTCTGCATCTTTGGAGTTATTTTTTCTAAGGAAGGGGACGTCCCCGAAGGAAATGAGTAGATGCCAAAGCAGAGAATACGGCATATCAAAACACTTCTGATGCAGTCTAAACCCTTGGCTGATGAACTTTCAGTTCAATACCTGGAACTCGAGACCAGCCCAGAGAGGATCAGAAACAGGCTCCCAAGTGGCTAGGCGCCAAGAAGGTCCAAAGTGGCTTCAGAAAGCCCCCAAGGATCAAAGACACTGAGCTTGTCACAAGCCATGGGGAGCTAAAGAGGGCACGGGACATCATCTAGTTCTTCCTCTTTAAAAAGGTGGGGGTGGAGCGGAGGAATATGGGGGTGCTTAAGGGGAGTAGTGCTACAGAGGTCCTTAAAGCAGGGAAGAATTTGAAGACCCTGGTCTCCAAGTACGTCTTCCAAAACGGGCATTTTCTCATCACGTACTGTCTGGTTAGTTAACAGAAGCACCAGAACGTCCAAACCAGTCCGCCTCATCTCCTGTGCTCAGTGAGTGGACTTTCCAGTCCTGGAACTGACCCTGCGGTACTTTGGACCAAGGGCGATGGGCAGAGTTCGGACAACCAGCAGTGAACTGGGACCAACAACCTCCCCCACAAAACTGCATCATCCGTGAGCAGGCGGGGAAGAGAACCAGCCACACCCTACTCTCCATCAGTCACCGCTGAGGCTTCAACCCTGAACAGATTATTCTAAATCTCAGATATCGTCCAAAAGCTCAGCGACAAGTTTTAGAGATGGAAAATATCAAAACAAACATTTCTAGACACCCCCACCTAGTATCCTATACTCCAAGGATGGGTCTGGAAACCGAAAGATCCCTTTTTTTTTTTTTTAATTGATTTCAAGTGTTACAGACACACGTCGACTCTCTCCCATGGCTCCCCTTTTCCAGGGTTCCGTCAGCTCTGCTGCTTGCTCCCCGGAGGAAACGTCCAGCCTTTAACACATGCTAAATCAGGGCAATCTAGAGACAGGAGCAGCAGTGACAGCAGCCAGAAGGGGACAGGCTGAAGCCAAGACCACTGAATGTTTCAAGCCACAAGCCCTGAATCTGCAGTTCCTCTATTTACTTAGAAACAGTTGCTGATACCTACCCCCAAAGATAAACTAGGACAAACCCGGAAAAGGAAGGGGAAGCAGTGAGGTAAGAGCTGCTGTAAACCTGGCACCGTGCAGAGGAAAAGCGCTGTCAGGACATGGTCTTCCTCCCAGCGAGAAGAATGAGAAAACAGACCGCTAGCAACAGTGACACGAGGCTGCGTCCAGGCGCTAAGCGGAGGCAGAGGCTTGCCACCTTCACGCACTTACAAGTCCTCCCCAGACACCTTGGACGCTGAGAGGAAAGAAAGTGGCATTTGGAGTCAGAGGAGGCGACTCGGAGTCCTGGCTCTGCCTCAGGCAAAGCTGTGTGGTGTCAGGTTAGGCACTTAATCTCTCTGAGTTTCAATTCTCCATGAACTATAAAATGAATGAGTCGGACTAGCTGCCCTCGGAGTTTTCTTCCAGTTCTAACATTCTGTTCCACCACGAAATGCTAGAGAATAGCAGGCATGCCCCCTTCTACTCAACACCTTCTGTATGTCAGGTGCTCTGCTGGGTACCAGAAGGCCTTGCACTCAAGGAACCTGACAATCCACGTAGGCCAGCATCTCGGAAACAAGTTTCTATGGTACAGAGGAAGGGGTGTGTGGACAGGACAAAGGATCAGCTGCCCAACAGAGAATGGAACAGAAGGCAATCAGAAACAGCTCCCCAGGTCAGCACCTGAAGTAGGTAGTGAGGCCAAAGGAAAGGGCAAGAGGAATGAATGACAGGTGCAAAAGCACACAGAATGGCTCAGTAGAGCATGCACGGTGGGAGGGGCTCGGAGATAAAGGGCTTTATAAGCCATACTAAGAACTGTTGTCAGCACACCCAGCGCCCCCACCCTGGTCCCCTGCTGTTTACCCTAACATCTCCCTATATAGCCACACTCTCAGGGTCGGCGTATGCCAATACCAGGCCAGCCACCAAGCAGCCATCCAACCCCTGCCCCCCAGCCTGTCCTGAGTCACACAGCCAAGCCACACCTGCTCTACACGCAGGCTTCCTCCCAGTCACTCGGCAGGCCTTGCTTTCAAGTCTTGCTTGGCCCCTAGTGCCCAACCCATGGCAGCTGTTCCACATAGTTTCCATCTTCCTCAGAGCCACAACCGCATCCCACCCACCAGCCTCCTGCTCAGCAGACAACCCCCCACCTCTTCCGTTGCTGGGAACGACTGTCCAAGCACCACTCCCCACAGCAACCCTTCTGCCCGCCTGGCCCAGCTCCGTTCTGCGTCGCCCAGGCCAAGCTGTGGGTAGTTCCGCTCGCACGCACAAGAAACTGAAATCACAGTCGTCCACCCATGCAGGGAGTTGCCCACGCATCTGGCTGGGCTCTGAAACAGCACACTTAAGCAGGAGGAGTTATACGGATGCACCCCACATGCCGAAAGGCATTACATAAGTACTATTAGCTATTCTTACCCTGGTTTGAATAAACAAGTAAACAGATTTTGATGTTGAGTTGCAAACACACAGTATCTTCAGGCATGTGAACCAAGAAGGCAGTCTAGGATTCTGCCAAAGAGATTCTCTCTAGGAGTTCCCGTCATGGCTCAGTGGTTAACGAATCCGACTAGGAACCATGAGGTTGCGGGTTCGATCCCTGGCCTCGCTCAGTGGGTTAAGGATCCGGCGTTGCCGTGAGCTGTGGTTTAGGTTGCAGACGTGGCTCGGATCCTGCATTGCTGTGGCTGTGGTGTAGGCCGGCGGCTATGGCTCTGATTAGACCCCTAGCCTGGGAACCTCCATATGCCGCTAGTGCAGCCCCAGAAAAGGCAAAAAGACAAAAAAAAAAAAAAGTTTCTCTCTATAAACGCCGTGGCAAGGCCTTCACGAGCCTAGTCTCTGGTCCCTGCTTTGTTCCTAGGCACATAACAGTCCATTTAATGCCAACCCAAGCAACACTGAATCATTTTAGTGCCATCCATTTCTATAATAAATTTCCTAAAAATAATATAGCTCATGTAAAATACATACTCAAGAGGTTCCACATATTGCATATGTATTATACTGTATTATGTGAACCATGATTTATTTTTCCAGCTCTCAGTGCCCTCAGCCAAAGGAAAGCAGCACAGCACACTCTCAGCCGACTGCTGACACAGCCCCAAGGCAAAACACCCTAGCAGCCTCTGCGGCTCGGTACTGCCTTGAGCATGTTCTACAACACATAATGTTTACCCTGCTAACACCTCCCTGTCTGCCATTCATTTATTTTTTTGTTCTTGTCAACAATTTTGTTTTTGTTTGTTTGGTTTTTGGTTTTTGTCTATTTGGGGCCGCACCCGCAGCATATGGAGATTCCCAGGCTAGAGGTCAAATCAGAGCTTTAGCCACTGGCCTACGCCACTGTCAGAGCCATGTCAGACCCAGGCCATGTCTGCGACCTACACCACAGCTCACGGCAACGCTGGATCCTTAACCCACTGCGTGAGGCCAGGGATCGAACCTGCGTCCTCATGGATGCTAGTCAGATTCGTTTCTGCCGAGCCACGATGGGAACGCCCAAGAGTTTTGACTTATAATGGCCAACAGGTGGTCTGCAATTCGTGGTGGACCCACTACCAAGACATAAAGGAAAAGTATCACCCAGGAGTGTAAAGGCGTCCGGTAGTTGGACCAGTGAACATGGGTCAGCTTGCAGACCAGGAGCACTGATCCTGGGAACGAAGCTACGGCAGACCAGGAAGCTCGAGCCCTCCGCCTCGCTCACCTGTGCACCAGGCACTAAGCAGAACTAGAGAGTTTTCTCACAGTGCTGTGAGGTTGGGGCACCGCCGTGAGCTCATAGGTACAGAACCCCTTATACGTGGCCCTCTCATGCTTATTGCAGGTAACTTATTGCAGAGAAATGGCCTTAGGAACCCTCCTCCAAGGAGATGCTGCTCTCTAACCCCACAGAGCTGGTTTTGCAACCAGTCCCCCAGGGTTTCCCAGAACTCAGGCCCAGCACTGAGTATGCAGGACATACAACAGCGCAAGAGAATTCTAGATTGTTAAAGGGTTTGAGTGAAACCCAAATATGATCTCATTCTATATAAGAAATAAACAAAGCCCAGGGAGGGCAGGGGGCAAGGCAGGGGCCCAGCAGGTGGCCAGGGTAAGAATTCCCATCTCCCCTTCGGCCACATCCAACAGTCCAAGAGTCTGTGATGAGCTTTCAGTCTTTAAAACCAAGCAGCTAAAAATGAAAAAGGACCAAGGGGCCGTCTCCATTCTGGCTAGCATTTCGCTTTTGGAAGTTTACAGGAATGGTTTTAGGAGGAAAAGGGCATTTTGAGAAACAAACTGATCACAATACCTCCTAAAATGGAAACGATTTAGATTAAATTCGCATGGTTATTAAAGTCTCAGGATAGTTTATTGACCCTTGTTTATATGAAGTTCCTTTCTTATAATCTACTGAATACTTTGGAAAGTATCAGGACCCCACAAACTAGCAACTCTGCCTCACTAAAACCGTAGTGACTTCCGTCATCCAGTTTTACATTTTTGTCTGCCAACTGTAAAAAGGGAAACTGAGAAATGTTCAAGCTCCTTCAGAGTTCAGTAGTTCAGCTCTATTTGAAAAGAAAAAACCCTGGAACCACTTAAGAGCAAACGTAATTAGTAGATTTGTATAAATGTTCCCAACATGGTAATTTTATGAGCAAACCACATCACACAGGGTACACGATATGTTTCAAAACTAATATAACGATTTGATAGCTGTAAAGAATACTAAAAAAAAAATCATATTATTGCTTTCTTTCCTTCCCCTCTTGTTTAAAATACACAAACTTCTTTAAGGCAAAGAGGAAGCATTTGTTTCAGTCTGCAGCCAATTGTTTTTCTATCATTTTTAATTTAGTTTCCATTATTTAAAAAGGGGATATCAAAGGATGTTTTGCTCAGTCTCAAGATCCTTTGGTTTGTCCAGCTAAGATTTCAAATTGACACTAAAAGTCAGGGGTTACAAAGCCAATAGGTCAAGAGAGCCAACCAGATAACAAATGACAGTGTGGGGATTACAGTTGGACTCTGTGCCCCCGTACGATGGAACAATGGCTGTTCCACTACAGCCCACACTGTTCCATGCAAAAGTATGGCCTAACACTGCTAGATAGTTTAAGTGTCAAGGGTAGCTAGAAATCAGGAGTTCCCACTGTGGCACAACGGGTTAAGGATCTGACTGCAGCAGCTCAGGTCACTGCAGAGGTGCAAGTTCAGTCCTCAGCCCTGCACAGTGAGTTAACACCGCCATGGCTACAGCAGAGATGCATAACAGGTCGCTCTGCGGTTCAGACTCAATCCCTGGCCGGGGAACTGCCATATGCTGTGGGTGTGGCAAAATAAATAAATAAATAAATAAATAAATAAATAAATAAATAAATAAAAATAAAGAGTAGCTAGAAATCAAACCATGCAAAATCTCCTGACTTTGAAAATCCTGGCCTCTTCAAAGACTTTTAAAACACTGGTGTTTTATGGGCAGTTAGTTTGAAGGACAAAATGCTATAAACATGATTAATTCAAGGAGAAAATTCAATATCTAGAAACACATATATATTGGAAAATGAAAGCTAACCTCTACGTATTCTTTCAATTTTTATGATTTTCATTTTTTTCCTACTCCTTTTTTTTTAAACCCAAATTTCCCTACCATAACTTATCTTTTACCCACGAGGAAGGCGAATGGGGGCGATACTTGAATTCGAAGGGGAAAAAATGAAATCAACTGTTAGAAATTAAGCAGGGCAAAGGTACCTCTACTTCCTTTTTTTATTAAAACAATAGCAGTTCATGTAAGTATTTCCAGCTCTTGAGTCCATGCTGAGACAATTCCGGAAGTTGTCAATTTCACTGAAGTTAGGCTGCCTCGAACGTAGCAACTTTCTCTAAACTTTCTCGGTTTAATCAGAAATGCCACCCAGAGCTACCCAGAGGCAGCCACTTCTATAATGGCATGCTAATAATTCGTGTGACTAAGGTGGAAGGCATGATAACTGGGGGGGGGGAATGTCATCTCCTGGAAATCTGAAAGTATAATCTATGCAAATTATGTAGGTGCCTCTGCACCTTTGAGGGATTCTGGATCCTCCCTCGCAAGAAGCCTAAGAACCAATACCTGATTATAACAGTCAAAGTACAATTGTGCAAATTCAAGCACAAATAATGCAATCTTTTTTTTTTTTTTCCCCCAGGCATACCTCTCTCGGCAGGAACCATTTTTTAATTTAATCACTGCTGTAATCAGCAGGCCAGGGAAAAATCTCTCTGAGTGAGGAAAACAGAATGAGTCATCTCCCTGTTGATAAGGAGGCTGCAAGATGAGGGCACTGCTGTGAAGTAGGTATCAGGTGGTGCCTTGTCTAAACTAGTGGAGCAATCAGAATGTTTTCTTCCCATGACATTCAGTCATCACTGGAGACGATGTTAATCGCTCTGTTTCAGTGGCATCTCCAAGCACAATCGAACATTTACTTCCCCGAACCAGAGGGAGAAAAAAGGAAAAAAAAATCTCTCTCGCTCTATTTGTCTTCACTAGATAGAAAAAGATAAAGCATCTTGTTTTTACACATGGTTGGCTGGCAAGTGTAAATGGCAAAACTTCTCCTTTGTTTTAGAAGTACAAAATATAACGTGTTTTAAATCTCTTGGAGAAACATCAACACCTAAAACAATGTCAGTGCTACACAAAATGGATGTCACATCTTTGTAGGACACAAAAGCGTTGGCCAGAAAGCAGCTTTAGGAGCCTTGGTAATACAAACTCATACGGCACCCCAGGGAGACAGTGATCGCTGAAGAAACTGGCCCCCAAACAGTACACACTCCCAAGCGCCCTTGGTCCTAAACAATGAACTCTAGCCTTCGCTTTCAGAACAAGTTACACCTTCTATGCAAATCTCATTTTGAACATTTTCTAAAAGTAGCTGAGATTCTCGAGACAAGGAAAATGAGCTTGGGATGATCGCTTTAATTGGACTGAACTCTAGAGTTAAGAAATAAACCCACATGTTCTAAACCCCATGTCCTGCTCCTCAATGCAGTACGACACTGCTCTGACGTGCAGCAGGGAGATGTCCACTTGAAACGGACATGATTTGTGGCTCAACACATGGCAACCACACCTCATTTCGAAGTCACATTTGTCAAAAGTAGCTGAAAAAGGTATTGGCCAGAAACAGTCTTAAATCCTTTTTGAGGAGTTCCCATTGTAGCTCAGCAGTAACGAACTCAACCAGTATCCATGAGGACGTAGATTCGATCCCTGGCCTTGCTCAGTGGGTTAAGGACCCGGTGTTGGCTGTAGATGTGGCTGGGATCTGGCACTGCGGTGGCTGTGGATCCGGCATCTCCAGCTCCATCCTGGAAACTTCCATATGCCGTGGGTGCCACCCTAAAAAGAAAAAACTAAAAGGTAAATCATTTGTTAGGGTGTGTCCCTGGCAGTACCAGGAAGAAGACAATGAAATTCATCAAGAAGACACTGACTAATCTTTTATATTTAGCTGAGGATGGGGTTTTTTTTGTTTGTTTGTTTGTTTGTTTGTTTTCTGGCTGCACCCTCGGCATATGGAAGTTCCCAGGCCAGGGACTGAATCCAAGCTGCAGTTGCAACCTATGCCACAAGTGCAGCCAAGGTCGGATCCTTAACCCACTGCACCAGGCAGGGGATCGAACTTGTGCCTCAGTAGTCATCCAAGCCACTGCAGTGACAATGCAGGATACTCAACCTGCTGCCACACAAGGATGGTGTTTCAGGTAAGAGCTTTGGCCATTTGGGGGAGTGTCTCAGTTTTCCTCTCCCTTGTATGAGGGTTATTAAATTTCTGTTTGGTCTTCTCCTGTTCTCTGTCTCATATCGATGTAATTCTTAGACCAAACAGGAGAACTCAGAAGAGGAAAAAAAATTTCTTCCCAAAGCCTAGGCCCAAGCTGATGAATGTCAAGTCTCAATAGAAATGAAGGCAATGGAGACTGAATGGGCAATGACCTTGATCAACAGGCAACACATCAAGCAAGAACACTGATAAAACCAAGCAGTGAAGGAACTTAAAAATTTTCTAGATTATTTACTAAGCCTAAAAGGGATACTATAATCTTTTGAAAAGGTAGCACATAAACAGAATACAAAGAAATTTAGAAGTACAAAAGGGTATATAGTGAAAAATAAGCTTCCTTCCTATACCACTGCCTTCCTCCCGAGATGGTCTATATGCACTCGAGCAATGAAGCACAATTTTGCACACTTGGCTTTTAAAAAACAAAAACAAAACTTAAAGTAAATAAGTACTTTTTAAATGCCCCACCGATTCTTAAGTTCCTAGGAGCATGAAAGCTACCATCTTTTTTTCCCGCTCATTCCTAAAATCACTTACTAAAATGAAAACAGGAAGGCCAGGTCTTCCTGGCTATGACTACCAGTCAGTTTCATTCTTTTTCATCGAAAGTTCCACGCTGAGAAAAGATGATACCAGCCCTGGTTTTCATATGTCAATTGTCATGACCATTCCACGGAAACCTTCATTTCGCCATAAATCAATGGTTTCACGCTATACAGTCAGTGCTCATTTTCCGGAGATTAGATGCTCCGGAAGTCTCATGAGAATACTGTTACTGAAACACAGGGGTCTTCAGATGCCTATAAAAGCAAGCTGGGGCTGCCCATGGCCCAGGCAATCTGAAACAAGCACATTTTAAAACACTGCTTATCACACTGCCCTCAACAGCTGCACTGGTTTCCCATTCTTCTGTCACTTCCACAAAAGGCCTGGAAAAAAACCAAGCCTGGAGAAAAAGTGGAAACGTTTTCTAAGAGGAGAACCTTGAGGATATTGCTAAGCTTACGGGGCAGTTAGAGACGGTGGGGCCTGAAGGCCGGCAAGAGGGAAACGGGCGCAGGCTTTGAGTTTGTGACTATGGGAGGGGGGCGAAAGTGTCTCTGGGGGCTGGAGATACCCAGACTAAAGAGACTTCTCGGGTGTACTGAAAATGGAAAAACCAAGGACCACGGTGACAACAGGCAGGAAGTACATGGGGCAACTTCTCTGGGAAGCAGACCACACCAACACAGAGGAGCTGTATTCTGTGCCAGAAGCCCACAAACAGATGAAAACACCTATGTGCAAACCCAATTTTCTCATCTCAGAGGATGACGGTTAAGGGGTATGGATAGTCCTGAAACACGTATGTCTGCTGCAACCACCATGTGTCTATTTCTGCTGCTTTACTCTCTTACAGCAATTGTCCTGGTTATTTCAAGATATCCTCAGTGTCTTCTAAACTGTGGTCCTATAATTCATTGTGTCTGGTCTTTTCATAAAATTCTATCACAACCTTCACTGCAAAATTCATGAATTCCGGGCACTTCTTTTTAGTGAACCCTCATTTAATGAACTCTTGGATATGATCACAGGATGAAAAAAAAATCTGAAACGTATTAACAGCAAATTAAACTTCATCAAAATGGCTTGTGGAAGTTCTAGTGCATACAAAGAAGAGCAGAGCTAACAGGCTATTATTGGCAAAGGAGGCTGATCCTCCCGCTTGCCAGCCAAAGACAGCCACGTGCCAACTGCATAAATGCAGTTTATAATTCACTCAGCTGGCCAGATTTTAAATCAATGCAATCCTAAAACTAATTTTCTTGATTTGAGGGAGTCACAGTATTTCCTCTCCCTCTCTCTCCCTCTCTCTTTTTGTTTTGGCCAGATTTGTTGGCATGCAGACGTTCCCAGGCCAGGGATCAGACCGGAGCCACATCAGTGACAACACGGGATCCTTAACTGCTAGGCCACCAGGAAACTCCCAGTTTTCTTTTAAATCATAAGGTGAGGCTTTGTTACTACTTTCCTATCATCTCACTTGAATAATTTATATTTGCATTAGATGAAATCATCTCATATTCATTAGCGTGTGTCTTCATTTACTTCTTAGTCGGGATTTTACATGGAAAAACCCACGCTTCGCCTTTCTTTTCTCTGTCCACATCCTACCTACCCCTCCTTTCCCGAAGGACTCTTGTAGCTTCCAATACCATCTACATGCTGATGACTCTCAAAA
Organism: Catagonus wagneri; assembly: GCA_004024745.2. Lineage (NCBI taxonomy): Eukaryota > Metazoa > Chordata > Mammalia > Artiodactyla > Tayassuidae > Catagonus > Catagonus wagneri. The sequence goes on along the minus strand of PVHT021183705.1, from coordinate 33,478,710 downwards.
GGTACCATTTCCAGTCGCAGTCACCTCTAAATCTGAGAATACTATCAAATGGGTATCTCAAACTTAATAAGCCCCAAATGGAACTCTCAGGGTCCTTCCCAAATCTCCCTCCTCGTTCCCCATCTCAGTAAACAGCAACATCATTCACCCAGCAGAAAACTGGACTCATTCTTGACTTTTTGCTCATGCCACACCCCTAATTCAGCGGGTTCCACCTTCAAATTATACTCTGAGCTTGACCCGTTCGCATCATTCTATAGCCACCATTAATCCAAGCCACGCCCTTATCTCCTGCCTGGACCACTGGAAGGGCCTCTGACAGGTCACACTGATTCTATCCTTGCCCCCAAAGTCTTTTCTCCCTTCAGGACCCAGAGAAGTCATTTGAAAGCGCAAAGAAGATCACATCACGATTCTACTCAAACTTCTTGAAAGGTATCCAATCACGCTCTGGACTTGGGAGTCAAGTTCAAACTCCTTATGGTGCCTCTGAGATCTGGCTCCTACCTCCCACCGCTCTCCTTTCATCCCACTCCCCCCTCCCATAACTACCCCCAGCTTAAGGCCAGCCAAAGCGGCTGCCTTCCTGCTCCTCTATCACGCCAAGCTCAGCCTGCGGCAAAGGCCTTTTTGCCTGCCGCTCCCTCTGTCTCAGCTTCTCCCAGATGCCTTCACTCTATTCAGATCTCTGCACAAAAATCCCCCCCCACACACACACAGAAGCCTTCTCAGACCTTTCAAAAAGAACCCTTCACTTTTTATAGCACTTAATACTACAGGCAATTGTATTATTTAGTTATTTCCTTCATTTACAAAACAATATTCAGTAAACACCCACCACCCTTATGAGCGAAGTGCTCTTCTAGGAGCTGGGAAGATTGCAGTGAATGAGATAAGCCAAGATCTCTGCCCTCGGGGAGGTCCCGTTCTTATCTGTCGCCCCCACATGAATCTAAGCTCCAGTCTGTCTGTGACCATGGAGTCCCCAGTGCCCGGAGCAGTGACCTGGCACAGAGGAGGCTTTCACACACATTTGCTTGAATGGCTACAGTGACCCACCCACCTGAGACCATCTGTTCCCCGAGGACTCGCCCCCATAGCTCTTCCAAACAGATGGGACTCTGACTGAGGGACCCAGAATGTCCACTGTGTCCCTTGAGACACGGCAATGAGATGACAGGCAGTCTTTTATGCCTGAGCTGGGTCCTAATCCTGGGCCCGACTGACTGCCCTTCCTTCCTGCCCCACCTCAGCACCCTACACGCTCCCCAGGTGGTTGTGCCAACCCGGCCGGGTCTTGCTGGGTCATAAGAGCACCTGGTCCACCTGGTGGGTGCGAACTAGGCAGTCAGCAGCAAACGAGCCAGCTTCTCCCAAAGGAGAGTGGCTGGAGTTGAGACACACGAGTCATAACCACCTCCCTGGCTCGTGGTCCTCCCCCACGGTAGCTCATGGTGGCCTTTCACCATCAGCGGGCTCTCAGCCTTGCAACGCTCTGCTGTTACGGACATATATTTGCCTCTTTCAGTTGCCACAGATGCAAGACATTTACCTGCTCTGATGAGTAATTAAGTTTCTTTCGGAAAAAGGAAGAACATTTGTTAACTGAAATTATCTGAGCTCAAATAAAAATGAAAGTAATTATGAAACATAGTTAATTTATCTTTCCAAAAAAAAAAAAATGGCAGCTGCAGTGGTAGGAAGGAAAAAAAGGAAAATGCAAATCTCCTGAAGAACCACCCTGGGGGACTCAAAAATCCCCGTTTTCAGCATACGTGTTCACATCTCAATTTCTTAGCGGAGAATGGAGCAGCTCTATACCTCAGAATCAAACAGGATTACTCTGTGTTTGCTCAGCACTTTATTCCCTTGGAAGCATTCTCACGTGCATAACCTTCCAGCAGGATAGGATTCATTTCTCTGTCCAGGGACCCAGGGAAGTCAAACAATGTACCCTAAGATCCCACAATAAGTAGCAGAACCAGGCAGGTACCAGAACCCAGATATGCCCAGGCCCATCCCAGGGTCCTTCCTTCTCTAACAAAATGGACAGTGTAGTTCTCGGAAAATCACATTCTACAGTCTATTGAAAATGTCCCTTCATTGCTGCAACAGAAAAACAACAAAACACATATTCACCAGTGGTTCAAGGTGGTAGAAAGATGCATTGGTCCTGGAGCTCTGGGCAGAGAGAAGGTTTCACAGACTCTTCCGACAAATGCCACTCCTGCAATGACAAACGTAAAAAAGATCTGCTGTGAATCAGGCACCCTATGGCCTCTCTCCAAAGAAGCCACCCAAATACCAATTGCCAGGCACCCTGCTTGGACTCAAAGCCTCCATCCTCCTCTTCCAGCTCCACCTTCCCTCCTACCCTGACTTCCCCAAGTAGGAGAATCTTCAGTTCACTAGCTGATATAGTCCCTATTAGAATGAATTGGATCTTGGGCAGAAAGAAGTTCTTTTTTTTTTTTTTTTTTTTTGCCTTTTTGCCTTTTATCTAGAGCCGCACCTGAGGCATATGGAGGTTCCCAGGGTAGGGGTCTAACAGGAGCTGTAGCTGCTGGCCTTCGCCACAGCCACAGCAACGCGGGATCCAAGCCGCGTCTGCAACCTACACCACAGCTCACGGCAACGCCAGATCGTTAACCCACTGAGCAAGGCCAGGGATGGAACCCGCAACCTCACGGTTCTTGGTCGGATTCGTTAACCACTGAGCCACGAAGGGAACTCCGGGCAGAAAGAAGTTCTAAAGGTCATCTATAACCGATGCCTAGTGGGTCGCATCTATAATAGATGCAGAGGTATTTTATTATTTTATATATTATTTTATATATACACACACACACATATACACCTTGGCCACACATACAGCATGTGGAAGTTCCCAGGGTAAATCAAAGCCGGGCCACAGAAGCAGCCCAAGCCACAGCAGTGACAATGCCAGGTCCTGAACCCACTGAGCCACCAGGGAACTCCCTGTAGAGGTATTATGTTAACCTGCAGAATATGTTTAGAAAATTTGAGCCACAACTTAAAAATCAGAGATGTCACCAAAAAACGCAGACTGCTGGCTTCTTTTTAAAAAAAAACAGAAAATCTGTCATCGTGGCACATGTTCATGTCTGAAAATGATCAGCTGGTGCTAGGTGGCAGCTACCCATCACAGGCCGGCTTGGCTAGTCCAGTCCGCCACAGTCCCTACCACTCCCTATCATCTCAATACAGAGAAGAGCTGTGGTTGTCATTGTTCTTGCATACTGTTTTGTTTGTGGTATAGAAATATTTTCCTCTACCTATGATTCTAAGAAAAGTGGGAGCACAAAAAAGGGGCTGAGTTCCAGGAGCCAGGGGAAGGTGGAGACCATTACAGCACACAGAGCAACTTAAGTTCCTAATCTCACTCCTGCAGACCTCTGCAAGCCCTGAACAACAACACCATTCCCATTTTATAGTGCAAGCAGGAAACCGACTTACCCACCAGCACAGTTAGAACTGGCTCTGCCTCTAGAACCTAGGTCTAAGCCAGGACACTTTTCACTATGCCCCATTGCACAATCATGGTACATATATATTAGCACTATTATTTTTTTTTTTGTCTTTTTGCCTTTTATGTAGAGCTGCACCCGCGGCATATGGAGGTTCCCAGGCTAGGGGTCTAACAGGAGCTGTAGCCACCGGCCTTCGCCACAGCCACAGCAACGCAGGATCCAAGCCGCGTCTGCAACCTTCACCACAGCTCATGGCAACGCCGGATCCTTAACTCACTGAGCAAGGCCAGGGCTCGAACCTGAAACCTCATGGTTCTTAGTCTGATTCGTTAATCACTGAGCCACGAAGGGAACTCCAGTACTATTATATTATTACATTATATTACATAATTATGACATTATTAATACAGTCTATTACAAAGAAAAATGCAAATTTTATATAGATATGCAAGCACACGTGTGTATGTTTCCTCCAAAGCTAATACTCAAGGAAATACAGCTGAAGCATCCAGTCCACTCATATGGCAAATCCAAATGTTTGCCATACCTTCATCTGAGAAAGAAGATAAGAGGAAGTTCTATCAGGTTCCCCGGGGGCTTGTTCCCTGATGTGACATTTTAAACAATTTTGCAGCTTTAAGTACACAAAAAGTTCTCACAAATACCATGAATCTGCTACTTCAAAAGTGCTCACATACTGTTCCAAACAATCTGAAATGCTCTCCATGCTAGCAAACTGTCCCTTAACGTGCATCTTGAGGAGTTCCCGTCGTGGTTCAGCAGTTAACGAATCTGACTAGCATCCACGAGGACACAGGTTCAATATCTGGCCTCGCTCAGCGGGTTAAGGATCCAGCATTGCCATGAGCTGTGGTGAAGGTCCCAGATAGGGCTTGGATCACGCATTGCTGTGGCTGTGGTGTAGGCTAGCAGCTACAGCTCTGATTCGATCCCTAGACTGGGAACTTCCGTATACCCCGAGTGCAGCCCTAAAACAGCAAAAAAAAAACCACACACACACACATCTTGAATGCAAGGCTATAAATAAGCTTATGTACAGGTAACAACACTGTCATAAATGACCAATGTTCAACTCTAAGGTCATGGAGAGAGTTATTTATATCACCCCCTCTAAGAATGTATTGATCCATTCACTCAGCAATATTTACTGAACCCTATTAGATGCCAGGCAATGTGCGAGGTGATGGATGCACAAAGATGAACAGACCCAGTCCTTGCCCCTAAGTGGCTCTGTCTGGGTAAGAGATACAGACACTCAAGGAATTCTAAAACAGAGGATCAGCATAAAGACCTGGGTGGGCACAGGCGCTATGAGAGCCCTGAGCAGGGGCTCCAGTGCAGCTCGGATGAAAAGACACTTCCCCAGCTTGGACAGAAGCCCAAAGAAAGCCTAAAGCAGGGACGGCAGTGGAGCAGGCGAGGGGCAAACAGAGGCAGCAATTACAGGGACAGTGTGGACAAAAGCAGAGTGAGAACAGCCCCTGCAGTTTGGCCTTGTCCAGATCTGTTAGCTCCTCGGTCTTTAAAAAACCTCACCTTACGCCACCTGGCCCGACATCTGCTGAGATCTGATGCACAGCCCCACACGGGAGCACTTGGAAGTTTATCCCACCAAGTGCCTGTTTCAAAAATACCACCAAATTCAGCCCTGCTGCCTCGCAAAGCCTATCTGAGACTTCCTCAGGGCACCCAAAGCGGCCCCTGAGTCTGCAGGGCCCAAGAAACATGGGGTAGACACACCGAGCCTCCCAGTATTCCCAGTACTTCCACGATGTTGGAGAAGACAGCAAATAGATGTTTCCCTCTGCCATCACAGGGCGGTCCTGTCTCCACTTCCAACTCACCTGGATTTCTACAGCCAGAATCTACTATGGAATCAAGCCTCGAGAGGGAAGTTCTATGAGAAAATGTTCCAGAATATCTGCCCATCAAAATGCCTAGGTGGAGTTCCCTTTTTCTTCACCGGTAAGAAAGAGAGGAGCTGCCAGGCACGATCCAGGCTGAGGCAAAGCCAGGGGACAGCATCCCCGAAAGACGAGATTTTGGAAAAAGAGGCATAAAGAGGAGCGAAGACCAAATATGTGGCCATGGTTAGGGTTCAGGGTCAAGGTGGGTACCAGGAAACAAGGAAGCACCCCTTAGGTTCCCAAATCTGCCTGAAAATTAGAATCACCTGGAAAACATTAAGTTTCTTGGGCCTCAGACATATTAAATTAGAATCTCTAGTTTGGAGGCCCAGGAACTGTTCAGGGGATTCTGATACCCAGACAGTGATTCTCATTTGAGTGATACTCAAAAGGGTATCTTTCACCCTCCACAACCATCCCAAGGTCATTAGTTCAGCATTTTTCAGGCAGGATTCAAGGGTCCAGGCTTTTGGTGGGGAAGTGGGGATTGACCCACTTGCATCATCACATTGTCGCAGCCTTCACTTAATGCCTTTATTATTTTAAATAAAAACAGAATGCCGGTAGCCAGGATGCCAACTGGGTAAGCCTCCTCTGCCCCAGTCCCCGTACACCATGACCCAACACCACGGCCTCCAGATGATCCACCCAAGTTACCAGTCTCAGCAGACCAGAGCCCCTGAACACCTGGCACAGGCTCAACCTGGCAGAGCAAAGGGTCTGGGAGCATCTGGCCACCCAGGTGGACTTCAAGGAAGAGCTGCAAGGCACACATCGCTCTGATCAGGTCCTCACTGCCCGCCAAAGAGCAGGACACTGCAGATCAATGCAACAAGCGGAAACCTGCCAAGCTGGCCGAGCAGTTAGTCCTCTTCCCAGATTTCCACCTGTGATCAAGAGACAGCCTGAACAATCTCAAGCCAAGAATGGCAAGTAAGTGCTATGGATCACAAGGATGACAGACGGGAGTAAGCTGGCTCCCTGAATGGACTATCCTAAAGAGATCTCGTCCCCGACATCACCAGATGCTAGCAGGTGACTTTCAGACAGCCCAGCACCAGAGGAACCCATGGCTCACCAAGGTCAGCCTCCCCAATTGCAAGGCCCAGCAGTAATCGACAGGATCCTTCACCAGAATGAGGAGACCCTCAAGCATCCCCTTCAAGCTACAGGCCCTCCGCTTCGGCCATAATGCAAATCTGGAAGATCATAGGTGGGGCAGGAAGTCTAGGAAAAGCTCAAGAGATTAATTTATCCCTTCTAGGGACCCTCAGTTTTCAAGCAATTCAATATTTCTTGTAACACCATGATATACTGACCTAAAACAAGACCGTTCTCTGACCCAGCCCTCCAAAAGCAGTCACAAGGGTTGTTCAAGGCCCTGAACCAGGGCCAAACATCCTCATCTATACCCTCATCTCTAGCCCATCCCCAGAACACAGGACAATCCTGGATGTTGTGAAAGTCACCTTGGCTACCTTGATTCCTACTCAACATCACACCAGACCATCCAATCAGCTCTGGACCAGTGGGGGCCTCTCTAGTTACATATTCTCATAACCACCGTGTATCTCTCCTGCAAAGCACAAAGCACTTATTTTTACATAGTTTTCCCACTAACCTATGTGTGAATGAGGATCCAGGTCAACATCTATTTTGACATTTTATTGTCAAGCTCCTTTGTTTGCTTGACTGGCCGATCACTGCATTTCAGTATAGCATCTTCAAACCCTCTATGTTCCTTCAAAATACACCCTAAATTTCAAGTCTTCCAGCTAAAAGATGACCGGGTCAACCCATTCCCTAACCACTCAGCCTTGCCACTGGCTTCTGGAATCTAGGGATCCACTAAAGAGCCTGCTAATTTAGTGGACAAGGAAGGACCCTGCTCAGAAAGCTAGTCCAGTATTGGTAAAGTACTAATTCAGTCGGACTCCCAAGGTCAAGTTCACCTGCAAAAGTCAGAGTCAGCATGAAAAAGTTTATGGTTCCTATGGACCATAAACCAGGGTCTGACTCCTAACCCTCAACCTGATGCTCAAAGCATCTGTACTCTGCTTGAGAGCAACAGCGGGGCCTGGGTTCTGTCTCACCAGGAATCTGATCATCATTCTAGTTTTCAGGCATGACATGACACTGCTTCAAGTTCCTGCCTGATGCCAGAGCTGCTCCCTATTACCCTTTGGCTCCTAAACACTTCTAGGTCCCTGACCATGGTTTGGAATTCTGGCTTCATGCCGGCCCCAACCCCTGCTGCTCTGTGTGTGTCCTAACTCCACCTAACTACTCAACCATAATACACCCTGCCCATGCCACTCACTTAGCTCCTGGCTCTGCCCCCACCAAACCCCATCCCCAAGCCCGGCACACAGCAGTGTCTGCTGAAGGTAACCCCACCTTACCCACCTGCTGTCCCACCTCTCACGCTCCACCCCCACCCCCCGTCCTGAATCCAAGGCCCAACTTGCTTCCTGAGCTCACAGAAGACTCTCTTCCCTCCCCCAATTCCAACTCCTCCATCAACAAACTCAGACAATCCAGGGGAGAAGAAAAAAAAGAAAGAAAAAAAAATCAATCCTCAACTGGCCTTGAGGCTGACCAACTCAGGAAAGAAACAAATCAGATTATCTTTCCTTTTGGTGCAATTAAAAAAAAAACCACACTGCATTTATTATTTTAAGATGATGTCAACATATATGAAAATGAACTCCTGTTTTGACGTTGAAAAGCATTCATCTCCCACAGCAAATCCCACTGAGGCCGGGCCCAGCGTCACATCCTCAGGGCCTGAACGCCACTGAAGCTTCCAAGATGCTCAAGGCCCAGGTGGCTCCTCCTTCCCAAACAGCACTTACCTCTGGTCCCCCTGCCCCGCCAGCCCCCTTCCACGCCCACTGGCAGAAGAAAGTGAATCTCTGGGCACTTTTTATAGCTTTCCCACCTACCCCACAGATTCAGTAGGAGGGAGAAGGAAGTTTCCAAGTTCTCCGAATGACACAAAGCTCTTCAAGTAGAATAAAATTAGAGAGCAAAATGATTTTTAGCTCTCTTAAAAGGAAAAAAAAAAGCACACCTACTTTCAGTGATTCACAGTGACTTCATACTTTCTTCCACTGGGATTTTGCTTTTCTTCCTCCCAAAGGTGGTGGTACCCTCCTTTCTCCACGACCACTCCTAAGACAAGGTACCGCCACAAGAGAACTGTTCTGATTTGGGCTCCTCCCTCCCCCAGAAAATCTCGACAATTAACAAGTCAGGCGATATTCACGCCTTCCCAGATGGGAGTATGGATAAACAAGCTAACTACGATGGAAAGTAGTTTCTGCTAGTGGGACTCAGGTGGTCAGGGCTGGCCTCGGCTAAGAAATGATATTTGACCTGAGCTCTCAATGGTGACAACACCCCAACCATGGTGAGACACAGGGAAAGAGCTTTGCAGGCAGAGAAGGGAGCAAATGCAGACACTCCGGGGAAGAAGCCTTGGGCCACCTGCAGGGTGCAGTTTTCTGACTCATCTCCAACACCCAGCTTCCCATGTTAGCCTCCGTCACAACACTAGGCCTCTCCTGTTGCTGCCTCTAAGGTCCTCTTGCTTGGGCCTAGGGGCCCTCCCCTCTATCCCCAAATCATGATATACCCTGAAACCCTTTCTTCTGTTTCCTCCAACTGACTGTCCCTTGATCACTGGGGTCTAACCGCACTCATCCCTGCTGACCTTGAACCTGACACATAGGTGGTGCTCAGGAAATGTATGCTAAGCTCAATTACCCTGCACGCACACACAGATGAGTGCAGACAGAAACTGGTGAAATCTGAATAAGGCCTGTGGGTTGCAGCAGCCTGGTTTGGATGATGAACTAGTCATGTAAGATGTTACCACTGGGGAAAGGCAGAAGAACACAAGGGACCCCCCCCCTTTTTTTAAACTTCCTATGAGTCTATACTTGTAAGTTTAAAAATCATCTCAGGGAGTTCCCGTTGTGGCTCAGTGGTTAACAAATCCGACTAGCATCCACGAGAACTCGGGTTTGATCCCTGGCCTCGCTCAGTGGGTTAAGGATCTGGCGTTGCTGTGATCCGCGTTGCTGTGGCTGTGGTGTAGGCCAGAGGCAACTGCCCCCATTAGACACCTAGCCTAGGAACTTCCATATGCCGTGGGAGCAGCCCTAAAAAGACAAAAAAAAAAAAAAAAAAAATCTAAAGAGATTCAAAGTTTTTTTTTTTTACCTTTTAAAATACTCTAGATTTGTGGCTTCTCCTTAAAAATAGCAAGATATGGTAACACCAAGCCTCCACGACAACAGCTGGATGGGGCTGGGCGGTAGCTAGTCCCCCTTTGACAGGCAGGGCTCTCAGATTAATCTCCCTAAACACCAAGGCCAAGTGTCAAATGCTACTCATCATGGTGCCTGCACTGCTTTCTTCTTGTAGAGAGAAATATTTCTCTATCAACAGTGGGAAAGTGAAAAGACCAAGAGGGTCTTGTATTTCCAGGAAAAAAGGGAAACCATCACATTTTTGTGAAAGGGAAAAACATTCCTACAAGTTTTGATTTGAATTCCCCCACCCCTGATCACACGTTACCACCAAGTTTTTTTGATCTAAGTCAGCAAATGCATTTTAACATCAAACCACTGGAAAAGAGCACAGGTTAAGCCCACAGTATCCCATTCTACCCTAAATATGTTGGTTCTTTCATCTCACCTTTCCTGAGAACACATGATCCTACTCCTCGCCACTGAAAGACAAGGTTTCACCCCTTAGGCACGATCACATCCAGATAAATAAGCAAGATTTTGTTTTTCCACTGCAACTGCGGTTCTATTTAGCAAGGGAGGGAAGAGGCCCTCGAGGCATGCCTCCCCCCCCTTTCTCGTCACACTCTTCCCCGCCCCCCTCCTAAGAACGTGCTTGGAATGCCACTGTCCCTGAAACGGGTGGGGCCTAGGCACAGAACCCAGGTGAACTGCCCAGTGAATGTTTTCAGAGCAGCTGTTTCCAGCCAGGCTACCCAGAATCACCTGGGGCTCTAGCCGGATGGCGGAACTCTAACACCCTCCCTTCCTCATGTGACACTCATGCAGACTGCCCAGCACGGTTTCATCCTGTGGTATCTGGAAACCATTCATTTAGAAATTTGTGATACCACCATACACACACACACGCCCCGCTACCCTGTGATACCCTGCACACACCTCTACAGCCAAGAGATGCTAAAATTGTGCTGACCCGTAAAGCAGCCCCTAGCCATTGGTCATGTGGCCCCCGAGGCCCAGGAACGTGGCTGCTGTGATTCAGAGGGAATCACACACGCTGTACATACATACCCATGTGTACCCACACACATGCAGCATGTGTGTGATTGTTATGTATGTATGTGTATGGGAAACACACATGTTGCATTTTGAAGGCTTGGTGTCAAAAAGCTAAAATGGCCCACGGATTTTTTTTAAAATACTCATTACATATTGAAGTAATATTTTCTTTTTCTTTCTTTTGCTTTTTAGGGCTGCACCCACAGCAAATGGAGGTTCCCAGGCGAGGGGTCTAATCGGAGCTGTAGTTGCCAACCCACACCATAGCCACAGCAACGCCAGATCCGAGTCGCGTCTGCGACCTACACCACAGCTCACGGCAACGCCGGATCCTTAACCCACTGAGCAAGGCCAGGGATCGAACCCTGCGTCCTCATGGTTCCTAGTCGGATTCATTAACTGCTGAGCCACGATGGGAACTCCAGAAGTAATATTTTCAGTACACTGGGTTAAAGACAATATGTAGTTAAGACTAATTTCATTTCTTTTTACGTTTTTAGTGTGGCTATTAGAAAATCTTAAGTTACATATGCGGCTCACATCTACTGCCCAGTCATGCTCTAGGAGACACTATGGTGTGGGCTGTAATGCTAACGGGAAAAAATGAGGACTACAGTCAGGCCTGGTCACCCACCAAGTCCATGATCCTGAGCAAGCTCTCCATCTGAGACTCGATCCTCTGCAGACACGGGCTGAGAACATACCACACGCGAGGCTGTGGGGAGTGTCATAAGAGGACTGGTTCTCAACACCTGTGTCCTTGCTCGCCCTCCTCCTTCCCCAACTTCAAGTCCATAAAATTTGACCCCAGGGTCTCGAGGCATCAAATTTACTAGTCACAACGTGCAGAACTGGGCTGGGACAGCAGATGGCACACTGGCCAGAGGGTACAAAGCAATCAACTGGGGGAGACCCAACCTCCCCAGAGACTCTGACAGTCCACTTGGTGTGGGTCCAGGTATGCACACAGTAACATGAGTACATAAGAAGCTTGGAGCATTCTGGTACCCTTGGCCCAGGAGTCCCTCTGAGAAACTGACATGGCTGAGCAATTGAAACCAATAGTGTCAGAGCTGTCCCGGGACTTTCACGGGCTGCACGCAGCAGGCCAGCCTGAACGAGGCAGGTGTGGCCCACGGAGAGACCAGGAGCTAACCGGGGCCCTCCCTCAGCAGCGGGCTGCCTTCCTGACATCTTATACAGCTAGGTAGGAAATGACAGTCTGCCCTGGACACTGTTTTAAACACCAGAAGGCAGCTGACACTCCCCGCCTTCACACAAGGCCCCTTAGGAGGATCAAAAAATGCAGACAATTTCAAAGTCCCCAGGAGCTTGGTAACTGGGCTAAAAAAGATGGTGCAATTTAGCGCTGCCACCAGCAACATTCCAGAGGGACCGGGACCTCTTTCTGGCTTTGCCAGGTACCTAAAACACCAGCGCTTGCCTCAGCTTTCTGGATGTCAGGCCGACCCGTCGAGCTCTTCTGCAGCAGTGTTTCTCCCGCTCCCCTAGGAGCCCAGATGGGGCTGGGACTTCCACGCCCGGCCCCACAAGTTCCAGCAGCCTGCTGATTCTGCGGCCTCAGCCAAATGCTGAACATGAATGCTAGACAGGAAAAGCACATGGATCAATCCAACTTCGGGAACGGACACCGGCAGAAGACAGCCTTTCTTTTTTTTTTTTTAGGGCCACACCTGCAGCATTTGGAAGTTCCCAGGCTAGGGCTGAAACGGAGCAGCAGCTGCGGTGTGGGCCTACACACCACAGGCCCAGCAACGCGGGATCCAAGCTGCCTCTGCGACCTACACCACAGCTCCCGGCAACGCCGGATCCTTAACCCACTGAGCAAGGCCAGGGATCGAACCCACATCCCCATGAATCCTAGTTGGGTTCATTACCGCTGAGTCACAATGGGAACTCCCAGAGCATAGCACTTGATCTCAACCAAACAGTCACTGATTCTTCCCTTGGATTAAAAGCCTTCTCTGTGCTAAGCCATCTCCATCTAAAACCGGTACAAAAGAGCGATTTCCTGGAGAACAAAAATTTAAATATCCTTCCCAGTATTTCTGTCAGGAGAATATGACCAGGACACTCAACCTGTTCTTCTTTCTTTGGGCAAATCTCTCTACGAAAAAAAAAAAAAAATACAATGTGAATGAATCACTGCATTTTCCCCACTGAGTCTGAACTGCCTCATATTCTTTTCGGAAATAGGGTACGAAGTGAACAAACACTGAATCTGAGAACTCAGATATATATTTTTTAATTTTTAATGCAGAAAAATGATCTGGGTTAGTTCATAGGAATACAAACTACACTTGGATGCTGGCGCATCAGCCCTGGGTCCCTGGACCCCCAACCACAGAGCGTTTCCCCAAATCCCCCACCCACCCCACCTAAGCCTTCACAATTGTTCTGGCCCACAGTGGGCCCCCAGATTTCAGACGGAACATGCCAGTGGAGCGTCTCCACGTAGCCCTGCCCGCACGCAGTAGGCCAGGAGGGCAAACAAACCAGGCCAAACAAATTCAAAGTGTTATTGACCCCTTGAACATCAATGGGAGGAATTAAATTCTTAATGCATGGGGACCTCCCTTTACAAATCCTCTTCCTCCTCCACCTGGCATCCCATACAGAGGCAGCAGCCACCCCTCTAAAGACTCTCCTCTTCATCATTCCACTCCCCCCACCTCCCCAGCTCATGCTTGCCTCCCCTCTCCATTCCTTTAGCCTCCGTTCCTTCTTTTCACACACAAGCATCAGCCCTTTTCAGATACAAACACAGGTCCCCCCTTACACACACACACACACACACACACACACACACACACTCCCTCTCTTTCTCTCTCTCTGACTGGCCCACCTCCTAGTCCCCCAATTCAGCCTCTACACATCGCCTCTATATGAGAAAGGCCCAGGAACTGAGCTAACCAAGAGAAAATTCTCCTTAAAAGGTAGGGTCGCCGAGAAAGCTGAGTAACAGACAACCATTCCGTTTTAGCAGAGAGAAGAGGAGAAAGTCTATGAACACTCGTGGTGGCATGTGGCAAGGGGGTAGTGCTAAAAGTCACCACTCAGATCCGCTGGCCGGTATGCAGAGAAGATGCTCTTTTCTTTTTTTGTCTCTTTAGGGCCACACCCGCAGCATATGGAGGTTCCCAGGCTAGGGGTCGAATTGGGGCTATAGCCCCAGCCTACGCCACAGCCACCCTAGATCTGAGCTGCATCTGTGACCCACACCACAGCTCACAGCAACGCTGGATCCTTAACCCACTGAGCGAGGCCAGGGATCAAACCTGTGTCCTCATGCATCCTAGTCAGATTCATTTCCGCTGAGCCACGATGGGAACTCCGGAGAAGATGCTCTTTATACTCCAGGTTACACCTCCGCTGGAGGAAAAGCCCCAGCATAGGCATGATGAAGCCAGTCCACCTTCGCTCCCAAAAGCTTCGGCTATCACATTGGCTGTGTATAGCCATCACTACATTGATGGGCTAAAGTAGGATATAGAGGGGCATTCTCCAGGTCTCTGTCTATAACAGAGATTCATCCTGGTACTCAGAGAAATTACAATGCTCTGACTGTGCAGAACAGTGAGCCTGGCACCATCAAGGACTTCCGAGATGGCTCTGCTTATGCAATGGCTTTGGGGCCTCGTTTATCATGCACAGAGGCAGCGTGGGAGGCAGTGAGGAGGACGAGGGAGAAGCTAGGATGAGAACTACCCAGCCTCTTCTTTCAAGGAAGTAGAGGAGATAAGAGCCATACAAGGTAAAAAATGATGAAGAGTTAAGTCTGCTTGTGAAGGAAGTCAGAGGAGGAGACATAAAAGACAGCCTCATGGCACAACTGAAAGAATGCCAACCTACATTTGGCTCTGCTAAGGGTTAGCTGTGTGGCCTTGGGCAAGTTCCTATGCCTCTCTGAGCCAATTTCCATTCCTGCAAAATGAGAAGCCTGGTCATAGGTGACCAGAGCTCCTTTTTGGCACTGACATTCCACAGCTCTCTGATTTTAAGGCTACCTGCTGGCGGGGAGAGCGGGGTCATGAACAGGTGGGGAACAGACTAGAAAAGCAGGCAGGAGGAGGAGTACAAACTATTCCAAAATCTTAAAATTATTATGGTCACTGTGGCTCTATGAAAATACTCACTGTACCTTCTAAAGCTACAGTTGTCAAGTGCGTCCAGAGTCACAGGTCAGTTTCTGGCCCATTAATCTTAATACCGGAACACCGCCCACACTACTTGGGAGCAGGCCATTTGCTCGTGGGCCACACGAAGACACATTAAGGGCAGCGCCCTCCTCCCGTGGTGGTAGGTGAGACCCTTCCTTACCCTACTTAAGGCTAGAGGTCACCCTCCCTGGTTTGCAGAGGGGCAGACAGGCTCAGAGAGTCTGAATGACTCCCCCAAGTCGCATAGGCTGGAGGGGCACAGTTATCTGTTAAATGCCAACGAGATAACCGTGTGGGATCCCTGCAAAGCTTGGACTCTTAGAAACTCCAAGCAGATGCACCTCACTGGTCCAAGAGCATGGGAGAAGCTTCTGCAAAAGGGAAGCCACAAGCAGCCTCTCCTTCCTCCACCACCTGGACAAGCAGGTTGATCGCTGACCGTGGGGGTTGGTACCCACCTAATTCCCTGCTACATGTACGAATTCCCATCTTTAAGCAAGGCAGGTGGTGTTGGCTTGTACTCTAGAACTGATGTACTCTAGATCCCGGGGTCCAACTGAAATCCTATACAAAGACTCAACCACTTTCTAAACGCATATCCACAGGCAAGTCATTAAACATCTCAGGGCCTCAGTTTCCTCATCTGTAGAATAGGTACCATCCCAGGCATCTGGCCACCTTGCCTGTACCCCTCTGCTGGGAAACTCTGAGGAGAGAATCAACTCCCTCCAGGTACACAAGAAGGTGATGTGTTGGGATGTGAAGACGATCCAAAGCTGGAGTCCTGGTCTGAAAAAAAATGATTAGGGAGGAAAGATTAAAGGAAGGTGGAAGAGATGGAAAGCACATTTTGCTACTCTTTGGCCTTGTGACCTTGGACAAATTACTCAACCTCTTTGAGTTTCAGCTTCCCCATCAATAAAATGGGCGGTGGCTAATTAAGTCCTTGCTTCAGAGAGGAGTCATGAGGATCAAATGAGATCATCTGTGTAGACATTTAATGTGTTTCCAGTACACAGCAAGTGCTCACTCAACTGATGTCCACTCTTATTACCATGATGATGGGTTTGTTCAGAGGTTGCATTAAAAAACAAAATTAAGGCAGGTTTGTGGGAAAGAAATCCCAGTACCAGAGGGACTACAGAGCCCTGAACCCAAAACACTGAGGAGCTCTAACTGCAGAATCCCAGCCACGGGTCCACAGCTCAGAAGGTCCCACCTTGGGCAGCAATGAAGATGGAGAAGACAGATGAACCCCTAATGAAGGGCCAGCTCAAACTGCACATGCCTCTACTCCCAGCTGGAACAGCAACTCTATTAAGTAACCCAGTTACCTCTCCAATAGGCAGTTAGTCTTTGATCAACAAAGGGGGAATTACTACTTAACAAACATGGTGTTGGGCGAGATGAAATCTTTCAAAGCAAGGGACGGTGAGAAGAAAAATATATACATACAATAAAAGAGGCATTCTGATGGTTAAAAAAAAAAAAAGACGGGATAACAGTTCCCATGGCAGCCCTGGCTCCCAGCATCCATACATTCCAATCTGTTCCCCCTCCTGTATCATCCATCTAGTTACCTCATTGGCAGACTAGGACTAAATTTGGAAGCAACCATGCTTCCCCAAATAATTTCCCCTAATGTAAAAGTAATGCCGTGTTCATCATATTAAGCTGGGAAAACAAAGGAAATCTCAAAGGAAACAATTATCCAACCACCAACGTTAACATGTTGATTTATTGCTGCCAGTTTCTCTAAGTCAAACTGTTTTTTTATTTAAAGAATTATATCACATAGTTTTCCCAAGATGGCCAGCATTCCTGAAGATTCATTCAGTAAAGGCAGTCAGAATCAAAAGTTTAGAACTGGTTGATAAAAGGAAGACAAGTGCATGCACGCACGGCTACACGGGCGCACACACACACACACACACACACGTCTAGGCTCAGAGGCCTCTTAATTCACAAGACAGGATGGTCGCTATTGACCACTCCTGAGCTAAGAAGTTTAAACTTAGAGAATCAAAAAAGACCTCCACCCGCTACAACAATGCTCTTTAAGTATCAAAAAGTCCAGCATTTCAAACGAGCATTTTTAAAAACACATTCTAAAAAGCCCTAAACCTACAATGTGTTTCTTGGCACGAATCTGGGTCCGTTCCCAGTGGGGTTCCAGGACAGAATTTCAAAAGATACGTAATTATTCCTCATGTCACTGATACCATTCTATCAGATGCAAATAAATCAAAATTATAACAATAAAGAAAAACAAAACCGAACCTCTCTGGCAACACACTCAGTGCTTAAAAAACATGAGTTTTTACCAGCATCTTTTACGGCTGCCTCTTAAAACCACTTTTAGTACCACTTACGCTAGAAAAATAGGAAGAGTAATTTGTTGACTAGTTTCAACAAGCTGTACCCTCAAGGCTGCCCTCATCTGTTTAGTGAAGGGACATCCCAAACGACGATGTCAGGTCAGCAGGAAAGAATTTTCTAAAGCATGAGCACCCAACATGGAAAAAGGCGGGCTTCTGGAGAAAGCATGCACCTCCCTGCTGGGGGTACGCCATCAGAGCCATACACACTGTGCAGCTTCCAAGGTCCCTCACGACCTCAAGATTCAGTCTTCATTTCAAAGGGAGGGCCCTCTGGCCTTCCCTCATCCCTCATTAATGAGCAAGCCAGCAAGAACACTGGCGTGAGTTCCCCAGAAGTCTCTATAATGCAGGAGCGCCCTGGATAGAGGTAAAGGGCAAGAGATGCGAGTCCCTCCTTAGCTGGAGCAAACAGGTCAGCCCAGAAGAACGGCCTCTAGAACTGGACAAAGAATTCAGACGTGTCTGTGGGCAGCTATGGAACAAAGAGAGACTCTGAGACTCTTAGCAGAGCCCACGGGCCCTAACCTGAGATTGGATTGTAGCAGCTTTCCTGGAAAAGGTAGCATTTATAGGACACAGGCCACTCTGCCACTCTTCCACCAACTCTGGACTTTGCCAGTCAAATACAAGCAGAAGTCATCTCCTTGACAGGGTTCCGGAGCTGAGAGCTCAAGGAAGGTGCCTCTTAGAATCCCCCTCCAAGATAATCCAGGCCAGCACACAATGGCCTACCATTAACCTGGATAGTGTATGATAAAAGCAAAGGATCACAAAATAAGTTGATATTTGGTCCAAAAAACCACATCCAGAGATGTCCTAATTCAATCCAGCTTCGACAGGCCCATGGTTTGGGCTGGTCCATGGAGCTAGTAACAATACACGGCCCAAATTTGAACCTATAACTTAGAATTTTGGACAGAGTTTATGGAGTTCCCAATGTGGCTCGGCAGTTAATGAACCCGACTAGCACCCATGAGGATGCGGGTTCGATCCCTGGCCTTGCTCAGTGGGTTAAGGATCCGGCGTTGCTGTGAGCTGTGGTATAGGCAGCAGACGCAGCTCGGATCTGGCACAGGCCGGCAGCTACAGCTCCTATTGGACCCCTAGCCTGGGAACCTCCATATGCTGTGGGTGTGGCCCTAAAAAAGGCCAAAAAAAAAAAAAAACGAGTTTGGACAGAGCTTAAAGTCTTATTGGCAAGTTCATAAAAGGCCTAAATTTGCACATGTTATTCCACATAAGAACGCCCGTGTCCCTCTCTAGGATAAGACATGACTCTTGTAACTTTTATAGAGGAGATGTGATTTTTCTTCCTCCAAAGATCGGGGCCGGGGGAGTGGGGGGCAGAGTGCTCAGGGAGAGCACAGACAGCTAAAGCCTCAGGTGTCAATAAATAATACCCCAAAGAAGCAAAACATGCAAGTTACTGCAAAACCTGAAGGAGTTCCCATTGTGGCTCAGCGGTAACAAACCCAACTAGTATCCATGTGGATGTGGGTTTGATCCCTGGCCTCGCTCAGTGGGTTAAAGATCCGGCGCTGCCATGAGTCATGGTGCAGGTCACAGATGAGGCTCAGATCTGGCGTTGCTGTGGCTGTGACGCAGGCTGGCAGCTGTAGCTCTGATTTGACCCCCAGCCTGGGAACCTCCATATGCCGAGGGTGCAGCCCTAAAAAACAAACAAACAGCAAAACCTGAAAAACCAAAAGAATCAGCTCCTACATTTAAGGGCGTACCCTGGGGCATAAGGCATAGAGGTGAGGAAGCAAAAGATCATGTTCCCGTAGAATCTTTTTGATTCCTGAAACTATATGCATATGTAAATTTGACAAAAACTACACACTATGAAAAGAAAAAGGGGGTGGGAGAGAAAGGGCTAGGATATCTTGGATCTATTTCCCACCTTAAAATAAGTAATACTATAGGTAAATAATAATATTTAAATATTGTTTCTCCATATTTTCCAGAGTATATTTTAACAACTCTTTCCCGATTCAAGAAGCACTGCTTATTCTTCAAAAATAAGAATAAACAGTACTCCCCCCCCCACCCTTTTTGGGGGAGGAAAAACAGTTATAAAATCACCATCTAGAGAGAATCACTGCATGATCTGGAGGCAGTTTCTTTTTATATACATATATATATACACACACATCAATAAAAATAGAGATTTTTCTGCAAATCTTTGGACTCATTTGATGACCACAAGATTTGTTTTACTTTGGAGAAGGAGTGTTTTATTTTTCGAGGTTTTAAATAACTTCAGCCTTTGCTTCTTAACACTATCAGTCAATATGAAGATGCCATTCGATAAGCACAGGCACGCCAGGTTGTCATATTTTGACTACATGGTTCATTTACAAAGAAAGAGATAAGCACTTTTTGGATAGCGTTGCTGTGATTTTCTCAGAATTCTTAGACATCAAATTGCAGCAGTGGGAGTTCCCGTCATGGCTCAGCAGAACCAAATCTGACCAGCATCCATGAGGATGCAGGTTCGATCCCTGGTCTCACACTCAGTGGGTTAAGGATCGGTGTTGCTGTGAGCTGCAGTGTAGGTCACAGACGTGGCTCGGATCTGATGCTGCTGTGGGTGTGGTGTAGGCTGGCAGCTACAGGTCCGATTCGACCCCTAGCCTGGGAACCTCCATATGCCTTGGGTGCAGCCCTTAAAATATATATATATATATATATATATATATATATATATATTGCAGGGGTGGGGGAGCCTTACTGAAAACCAGTTTCACTTCAGGTTACATTATCTGCCTCTCTCCAAAGGTACCGTGCATTTCTTCCCATGCAGATCTTTGGCTCTCTTTCACTGCCCACCTGTCACTAGCTCTCTTCCCCATTTTCCTGTTTTACTCCTCTCACGCCTATACCATACCTTCTCCCTGACACCCTCAACCTGATAGAATATACAACTGAAGCCCTATTCTTATTACTTTTTGCAGTGGCAAAATAGAATTGTCTTTAAGTTTAAAACAGGAACATGATGCGTTCCATTCATCCATTTTTTAAAGCCCCTGTGCCTTTTTTTTTTTTTTAAACAAAGTCAGTTCTAGCCTCAGGGCCTGACTAGGAAATGCTCAGAAATAAGAGCTCTGAACCCTGCCTGGAAAAGCCAGTGGAGCCCTAGAAGAGGCCTTGTGTGAGCAAGGCGGTGGCTCCCCAGAGAGGCCAGGGAGGAGGACTGATGTCGAAGTCGCCTCACTCTCCCCCGGGGGCACCTGCCGGGAAAGGTCAGGCACACAGCCCAGCACCACTCCCTGCGGGGGCATCAGCAGGCCCAGAGGGCAAACCTAAACCTATCAGGGAATCCTGCTAAAGTACCAACTACGCCTCCATCCCTCTGAGAGGGACCTGCCGCTTTTTCTCATCACCCAAAATGTTTTGAGTCTTTTTTTCCCCCAAGAGCTTCTTTCTTGTTGTTTTTTGTTTAGTTACGTTTTTAGGGCCCCGCTCTCAGCCAGGGATCAAACCCAGGTCCTCATGGATACTAGTCCGGTTCATTACCACTGAGCCACAACGGGAACTCCCAACAAGAGCTTCTTTTAAAATCAGGTTACTGTCATCCTATACATATGTTGGGTATATTTAAAAAAAAAAAAACCTTCTGGGTCCTGACTATTCTTTGAAATATAAGTTCTCTCGTTCACCCTTAAGAGATGTGCATACTTCACACGGCTGACTTCTATAGCTCTAAGGAGCCGATGCAAAAATATCGATCAGGACAGGCCCAGGCACAACCTTAGGTCTGTCACACATGCCGCCCCTACGGAAAATGCGAGCCAGATCTGGTAAACCAGACAGCAGTGAATCCACGAGCAGTTCTATCATGCAGCCCTCACTTCCCATTTTTATCCTTAGGCTCTGAGTGGGACCCTTCCCCTTAGATACCTCACTGAAGTCACAGGAGTCGTGTACCCAGTAGGTCCAGTATCTACCCACGCCCCCGAGTCCACATCAAGAAAGGAACATATTCCATTTGACAGGCTTGCACTCCAGGAACCCATACTGGTACTGGATCACTGGTGCATTCTTCTCGGTAACTATTCCAAACCCTCTTCTCGTGAAGACACATGTAATAGTTTTTAAAGAAAGGAATGAGAGTGTGAATGAGGCAGTTCCGTTTTCCCTAAGTATTTCCTGAAGAAAGTCGGAATGGCTCCAGTTCTGAGAAATACACCGGTTAAATCCCCATCTAGTGAATTTTCTAAAACTGATACAGGAAACTGAGTGGGGGGTGGGTTCGGAGAGGCAAGGAGAAGGGGTGGTTCAGTTCTCCGAGTGTGTGCAGCAAGGAGAGACAAGTTTTTAGACAGTGGCAACTGTTCCTTTTGGACTTGCTTCAAACCTGTGTGTGGGCCGGTTCTCTGAAATAAACAAAATTCTCTTGTCTAACAGAGGTTACGGGGTGACTAAGAGGGCGAGGATTCTGACGGAAAAGACATCACCCACAAATCACCTCTGACTAAATAAGATCAGGTCATCTGCCTGCGCTAGGCCTGGACTCTGCAAAACCTGACTAGCGACGTGGAGCCACATCAAAGTGTCCATGTGACCGCGGATGGCTGCGTCTAAGCTCCGGTTCAAGTCCAATGACAACCTGAACTGGTCCAGCTTTTGAAAAGTGCTGAAGCACCCTGATCCGCCCAGCAAAGAGCTGGGATGCCAACCCTGGCTGCTTTCAGTTCCCATACGCCACGGAGGGAGGCACAGTGTCCTAAACAGCAGTCGGCCAAACACGTGAGAGGGAGGTGCCGCTGCCGAGCTTTCATGTTTACCAGGAAGAAAGAGTGTTGATTTTGCAGATTTCTGATAATGTGTTCACAGCCAGTGTTATTCCCAGGCCATTTTAAAAGGCAGTCTGAACACACCCCTTCCCTCGGCAGCCTCCCTGAACTTAAAACGGTTCCATCAACCTTGGCCCTGGAAACCCTTCTCCCTCTCTCTACCGGCCCCACCTCCCTTTGGCCAAGCGGAGGAGCAGAGGGAAACCAGGATCTCTGCCATGGCGGTTCGGAGCAGGAAGAACATTAAATTTAGGGCACCTGGGCTTGAGGCCCTGGCAGCGTGTGGCTGCAACGTCCCTGTGGGCCAGCTGGGATCCTCCAGCAAGGGGCTGTCACAGCTCTGTCTTTGGGCCTGGTTGTACCAAATTGATTCCACGTTCTCGCTTTAAATTTAGTAACCCAAATGCAGGAAGTCACAAATGGAAAAGGACTAGAAGGAACCAATAAGTTACTTTACACTGAGAGCCAAGCACAGGGCCGGCCACCCGGCAATCCCGCCGGAGGGGTCTGGCGCGCCCCCGCAGAAGGCATCCAGGCTAGAAAGAGCCCTTTACAAAACGCTGAGCGGCTCACCCAGGCCCTTTCGAAAACTGGGCTCTTGGGCTGTTGCCTGAATTTCTCTCTCCACAATCTTGAACATTGACTATTATGTGGGAGAGAAAAAAAAGAAAGAAAGAAACATTTAAGGGGACAAAAATATAGCCCTGGGAGACACAGGAAGAATGCCGTTTGAAGTAAGGACTTTGTCTCTTTCTCCCTAACACACAAAAACTCATACACACTCAAATAGCCTTCTGAGTAGTCCGCTGCCGTGGCAGATCCCCAGCTACCTCTGTCCCAGCCAGCAGTCGCTGCCAAGCACTGATGCAGTGGAAGAGCTGCCTGACCAGCTCCCTTCCCGATGCTGCTCTATTTTTGGTTAAAATCCTGGTCTTCAGTGAGGGACCAGACTTGCCTGGGGCTCCCTCCTTGGAAGTACTGTTTGATGACAGTAATCCTCAAGGGTCTGTACTAAAAATGGCTTTCCAGCTAAGAGGCTCTGTGGAGATCAAGCCAGTTCTAGACCCTTTTGGCCATGGTTTTGAGATCTGGGGTTAAGATGAAGCAGTGGCCAGCCCAGTCCAGAAACATCCATCCCACCACTGACCATGGATCGGTACGTCCAGCACCATGCAGACATCCTAACTTCCAGGATGCTTAAGATGTCGTTTGAGATCAAAGTCAGCCCAGTGAGAGCCAGTCAAGACGGCCACCGAAAGCACAAGAAAAATTTAAAAACCTGGGAGTTTCCGTGGTGGCTCAGTGGTTAACGAATCCGACTAGGAACCATGAGGTTGCGGGTTCGATCCCTGGCCTTGTTCAGTGGGTTAAGGATCTGGCGTTGCCGTGAGCTGTGGTGTAGGTTGCAGACGCAGCTCGGATCCCACATTGCTGTGGCTGTGGCGAAGGCCGGCAGCTACAGCTCCTGTTAGACCCCTAGCCTGGGAACCTCCAGATGCTGCAGGTGCAGCCCAAATAAGGGAAAAAGACAAAAAAAATTTTTTTTAAAGAAAAATTTAAAAAAGAAAATCTAAGAAGCTGTGAAAGTAAATCAAGTGTGGGCTGCAAAGGTCGCCCAGGCTTTGCACAGGGAAATATACTCCAGGCACAGGGAAATATACTCTGGGCCAAAACAGATACCCTGAGGTCGTCCTCTCCTCAGAGACACCAAAGGCCTGGCCATCTGTTGGTTGACCAAGAAAACGACCACTTAGCAGACCGCCTCCTCTTCCAGCCCCACGGCTTGGTGTCTCTCAGGGCTGGTCCAGACTCGAAGACAGTAAACCCAGTGGAGGACAGCAAGGGGCCGTGGTGCCCACCCCATGTTGGCAGACCGAAAAGCAAGTCATAAAGCTCCTTAGTTATTTCTGAGTATGGTTCTCAGAACCCGACAGCAGAATCCCTAAACTCTCTCTAGACTTGAGAAATCAAAACCTTTGAGGACGTAGCCAGGGAATCCGTGTTTTTTAACAAGTCACTCAATATGACCCTGAAAGTGTGAGAACTGCTGTAGTCTGTTCCAGCCTGTCCTCTTCTGAAATGGTGGTAATTAAGGAAAAGGGTGGGTGCCTCGATTAGAGAAGAGAGTTAAGCAGAAACCACACAGGTGGTGAAGAGATGGAAGAACAAGGCGGGGGCGACCAGTGGGAAACCTCTTAGGGTGAGAGAGAGAATGTGATGATGAGCCACCCAGCCCAACAGGGAGACTATCCCTGCACCGCGACCTTGGACGACCTCATGGAAGATGGGGATTTCTTTACAGGAGCCAAAGAGGGCTTGAGTTTGGGTGAATCCAGCCTCAGGAATGGAGCAGTTCCGCAACGTGGATAGGACTGTCCAAGTTTGGCCCAAAGCACCCTGCCGTAGGTACCTTCTGCCCCCCACACCACAACCCTGAGAAGGAGTAACTCCCACAGGCCGTCCCAAGGGATCCTAAACAGTGAAGCTGCTTCCACCCGACTCCAGACATCATAGCCCCCTGGCCAAAGCCCACTTGGCTCTGTCTGCCTACAACATGGCCCTGAACTGACCTCTTCACCCACCATATGCCAAGAGTCAACGGGTTTCACCTGTCACTCTAGGCCTGTGGCAGTGGCAGAGTCAAGCAGCTTCAAATCTAAGTGGTGTGTGCCAGTGCTTCTCCAAGTGTGGTCACCAGTCCAGCCACATCAGCATCCTGCGGGAACGTGCTGGAAATATACATCCTTTGGCCCCACTCTAGAGCTACTGAATCAGAAAAGCTGGGGGAGGAGCCCAGCAATCTGTAGCTTGATGAGCTCTGAAGGTAAATCTAAAGCGGGTGAAGTGTGAGAAGCAGTGTTATGCTGCTAGTATGAACCATAATGGTAAGTCAACAGAAGAGGCATTCGTTTACTAAGGCCTACAAAACACTTTCAAATATAGTGTCTCAGGCATACCCTCTTCTAATCCTAAGGTCCTAACAATTCATTTGCATCTCACAGTAATGCTGATGTAAATAAAGCAAAATTCTCACCCCATTTTACAGGTAAAGAGGTTGAGGTTCAGAGAGATGGACTGGCACCCAGGGCCCACTCACTGACAAGCCACAGGTAATGAAGAGTTACCAGCCCACAACAATTTCCTTTTCTTTCTTTCTTTTTTTTTTTTTTCATGGCCCACAGGGATACTGCTGGCAGCAAGAATGAAACTGACATTCCTTTCTATCTGGCCCATTGTTACCCATCTCAAGCGTCTATTTCTAAGACCATCCTCCATTAATTCTGGATTTGAGCTGAAAAAGCAATTTTATAACCACTGCGAGACAGATCCACTTAGTCTCAATGCTGACCTGACACAGACAACAATCCTCAAGTGATAAATGAGCCGCACGCCCAAAGTTCATTTATAAATTGGAAGGCTGGAAATCTGACTGCATTTTCGCCCAGACACAACATGGAGATGGTGGATGGATCCCCAAATCAAGCCACGAAAGTCCATCTGCCAGAGGGAGAGGCAGAAGAGCACACGGGTAGGTTTGACAGTGGGCCAGAGGGTTTCAATCCCAGCTTTCCCATCATTAACCAAAAGGATACAAAACCCAAGTCACTGAGTGGAGCCGGAAGGGCCTCAGTTTCTTCACCTGTAAGTCTCAAGATTCAATTTGCAGGGTTGTCTAGAGGATTAAATGACAATGTATGAACAGTGCCTACCACACAGCAGACATGCAGCAAATGGCTGCAGGTTTTTTTATGGCTGCACCTGTGGCATGTGAAATTCCCAGGCCAGGAACTGAACCTGAGCTTCAGCAACATGGTATCCTTTAACCCACTGCCTTGGACTAGGGATCAAACCCACAACTCGGCAGCAACCAGAGCTCCTGCAGTCAGGTTCTTAACCCACTGTGCCACAGTGGGAACTCCAAATGGCTGCAGTTTATGTTTTTTAAATCCTAAAGCAGCAGCCATACTATAGTTTTGCCCTGAAAATGATGCAATTTTTTTTTTAAATAGCCTATGTTTGAAATTACAGAATCGACTACAGGAGAATTAACTGCCTCCCAAAAGACCCAGGCAAAAACTGAGGATGGCAGGCTGGGGGTGGCAGAGAAAGGTCACCCATCCCACCCCACCCTTACCTTTTTTCAGCGCAGCTCAATTGTCACTTCTTGGGGAACTTTCCCTGGCCTCCCAGACTGGGTCAGCTCTCTCTGGTGTATGCTCCCACAGCCCCAAGTACTTCTGCATAGCCTCACAATGATTAGAGTTCTACCCTTATAGTCTGCCTTCCCCACAACCCCATAAATTCCATGGGGTCAAGGCCCTGGTCTGTTTCCACCCTCCAGTATCTTTCCTTGGTACTCTGCCCTGCGCCTGGAACACAGTAGGCACTCAAATACTTGAGGAATGAATCATAGGGCAGCTGGGCAGGGGTGGGCAGAGGTGGGCAAAGGGAAGAGGAGGTTCTGTACAGCCGGCTGTGCACAGGAACAGAGACGTCACAAGGGCTTGACTCATGGTTACCTGGAGAAGCATACAATTCTTTCTGCCCCAGTTTAAAAAAAAAAAAAAAATCAACTTGCTTCTGCAATATCCCTTGGCCAATAAATGCCATCTTTTTTTTTTTTTTTTGTCTTTTTAGGGCTGCATCCACAGCACATGGAGGTTCCCAGGCTAGGGGTCTAATCGGAGCTGTAGCTGCCGGCCTAAGCCATAGCCACAGCAATACCAGATCTGAGCCACATCTGCGACCTACATCACAGCTCACGGCAATGCCAGATCCTTAACTCACTGGGCGAAGCCAGGGATCGAACCCGCAACCTCATGGTTCTGTGTCGGATTCGTTTCCACTGTGCCACAATGGGAACTCCAAGGCCAATTATTAAATCCACAAGTTATTAAACCCACAGGCATCTTCCTCCTCAGGACACACATCCCCAAGGGCCTTGGTTTGTTCACAGAACAAGTGCTGAATGAAGTAAAGATTTAAGCAGGCTTGGAATCCTTTGCAGCTCTCTCTGCCTCGGCATCAGTTAAGACTCCAGCTTCATCCCAGCTTGAACTCTAAAGGCACGGGAAACACTGCTATGAGCTGCAATTTCCCCAGTGGCTCTATCTGGAAAGAGGCCAGGGTGGTCCTCAAAACCTAAGCAGGTGGGTGTGGTCCCCATTCTACAAATGAGGAAACAGACTGGGGGCGCGAGGTCATGAATACACCCCCAATCACACAGTTCAAAGGTAACGGAGCTAGAACTGGAACCCAAATTAGATTGCAAAGTGCATGGCATTAGCCATACTCAGTACCTATCCCCAGTAAGTTTCTCCAGACCAGTGGATGTCCAGGCTTTGGTGAGCCAATGCAACGTGGTATAAAACACACTGCAGAAAGACAATTCTAGTCCGGGTTCTTCCACGACTACGTGACCCAGGGTTAGCCACTTCACCTCCCTGGGCCCCAGAGAGGCTTCCTACCGAGTAACCAAAGAGTGGGCCAGATGGCCACTATGAGAGGAGATGTGCTGAGCTAATAAAAACGCCCACCAGTCAAAACTGACCACGAAATCACATCTGCCTGGACCCAGCCAGGTGAGGTCTCAGCTCTCCCTCATCCAAAGTGAAGGTCAGCTGAAGACTCTGAGCTTTCTGGCAGGGAAGGAAGGAATGACAGCCCACTGACTTTTCTGCTAGGTCCGCTGATACTAGTTAGGAATAAACCAAGGATGAGCAACGAGCTAAAGGAGATTGTTTACCATACACTTAAACCTGAACCTCCCTCCCTGCAGCAGGAAATTGAAGAAATACCATATGCCACCATGAGAAGCAGGTGTCTATCTCCAAGCTGCCCCCAGGCTCATGCCCACCAGCAGTCTTCCATGCAGCACCAGCTCCCTCCGAGATGGGTTCAGCACACCCCCAAGACCAAGTGCACGACAGCCTTCAGAGACCAAGGCCATCCTTCCAAGCAACAATCTGTCCCTGGCGTCAGCCCCTGCTGTACAGAGTCATGTGGAATTTACAATCTCTTCTACAGAGCCTTACAAGGGCAAAAATGTTCAAGTTGTGCAAGTCCTGTGATGAAAAGGCTGTGGAATAGCACAGACTAAATGGGCAGCACAAACGACACTTCAGAAGCCAAAACACAATAGCTGAAACGCAGAGTCAGCAACGGGCATGGTGGGAGCCAAGGAGCCTGGTGCTGGCCAGGCTTCGGCAGCACTTGTCACCACCAAGTCACTGCCAAGGGGGAGCACAGTCACCCCCCCCCCCCCGCCCTGGCACGAAAGCAGGAGTCAAAAATAATCAACATCCAGTTTGGGGAAGATTGCTGACCCCTGAGCCATCACCCTCTTTGCAAACCCAGGCTGAGTTGCACGTGCACAGCAAGGCATGGGGAAATGGCCAAGGACATCCTGCGAAATGCTCATCAAAATCTAAGGAGCAGAAGGAGAAATGGAGGAAGGCACATCCCCTCTTCTGTACCACAAGCCTAAATGCACTAACAATGCCTACAAAATATTTCAGGGGCAGGAAAGTAAAGAGAAACAAGGGATACAGAGGGAAAAAGGGAAGGAAAAACATAGAGGAGAACGGTGTCAAAGAGGAAGCCCAGTGTCAAGTTTGCCCCCACAAGACACTGCCTCGGTGTCTTGCTCCCCCAGCCCGAATTACCAAGGCTGTCCAAGAGGCAGCTGTGCAACTCCCCCGGAAACAGCACACACCAGAGACATAACAAACCAGCCGTACAATGTCAGCACCCAACCTTCTGCAAAATAAAAAAAGCCAGTAACAAATGTCGAGCAGACCCACCACTAAGACACCAGACACGGAGTTTGAAGACATGTGTACCTTCTAAAATAAGCCTTTAAATGCCCAAATACACTCAGGCAAAACCCTACCAAATTAAATGATAAAATATACCTTGATTTAAAAAGAAAAAAAAACATTTTAAGTTATTTAAAAATAAACGAAGCGTAATGCTTGCACAGTGCAAGGGCATGAAAAAGCTACCAGGATTTTGCAATAAATGCTGGGAGGCTTAAAAGACTGCAGAGAGACTGAGGAAACATCTAATCCATTAGATCGAAAGCTGTGGTTCTGCAATTAGGGGAAAGGGTGGTAGGCAGCTAAACCCAGGCCAACAGATTTTTCACTCTTTGTAAAACGTGCTAAAATGGACATTTCTACAAAAAGATACCTAGAGTATTTTTATACATTAGCCTGAATACTCCAAATAGTATCTACCCTACTGAAGAGATCCAAACACATGGTTCCGGTTCTGTCCACAACCTGAATTTGATGTACTTCCCGCAGATGGATCTTGCACCGGATGAGATAGAAAAACGTTTATTAAACACCTACTGTGTGACAGACCTCAAAGTTAAGATTCCTTTTGCCTGACCCTTTGTCTACCCAGTCCACAAACAGCCATGACAAGATAAGAACGGAGGGTATGGGAGTTCCCGTCGTGGCTCAGCGGAAACGAATCTGACTAGCATCCAAGAGGACGCAGGTTTGAGCCCTGGCCTCGCTCAGTGGGCTAAGGATCCAGCGTTGCCGTGAGCTGTGGTGTAGGTCACAGATGCGGTTCGGATCCTGTGTTATTGTGGCTGTGGTGTAGGCAGCGGCTACAGCTCCAATTTGACCCCTAGCCTGGGAACCTCCATATGCCATGGGTGTGGCCCTAAAAAGACCAAAAAAAAAAAAAAAATGGAGGATAAGGACTGAAGGTCACACCATGCCTTCATATACAGCTGATATTTGACAGCAGGCAAAGGTAGACGGCACACAGAGAGAGATCGGTGCTCCTTGCAGCTGAGGAATAGGTCAGCCCTAATTTAGAGATGACTTTTTCATCTTAAGAGGCAGACAGGGAGACAGGTTAACTTTTTCACCATTCTTTTTCTGGTGCCTTCTGAGACAATCTTCCCATCCTCAGGTCCTCCTGATAAAGGGCAAACCTTCCTTCCCTAATTTGATCTTGTTTCAGGTCACCAATAACACTGAATCTGGAATTCAGCAGGACCTCAGAGCAGCGGAGAAGTGAACACTGGGGCTGTCCCAGGGGAAAAAAATATGAAGTCACATCACTAACTTCAAGCCAAGGTTTCCAGGGCCTCAAAGCTCAGCGCCAGGTCCCAGTGTGGGTACAGGTTAGAAAGAGACAGGAAGGGGTGGGGAGGCTTTTCCAGAGCCTTACCCCACAGGGGCCTCCTTTCCTCCCTTTCCTTCTTCCCCGTGGCTAATTATTATCCTTTTGTTTTTCTAGTCAAACAACACAAACTTCTTGAGCCCTTACTTAACATAGGCATGGTTCCCATTTTAGCACAGCTTTCATCAGTGTACACAGAACACCTGACATTCCAAGAAGACAACCTCGGAGGCGGGGGGGAGCGTGTAGAGTCTTTTGTAAAAAAAATGACCTCTGAAGTGAATTCTGCCAAACGCTATTTTACATTGTTGGACCAACAGCTCCCACCAGCGCCCCAGTCCTTGCCAACTTCATGTCAATATTCAGAGTCATGAGGGCAAAGCAGTAATAATGAGCGCAGGGCCAGAGTTTTTTCTGCATGCCCACATATAGGACACACGAGTGGACTTACAAAGCTGGCACTAACCTTCAAATAGTAATAATGAGTAACAGCAGCCATGATGTACTAAGCACCTGTTCACTGGTCAGGCATTAGACCAGTGCTTAAGTACACTACCTGGTTCAATCCTTACAACTAGGAGGTCAGGGCTTTTTTGTTTGTTTTCTGCTTTTCAGGGCTGCACTCGCGGCATATGGAGGTTCCCAGGCTAGGGGCTGAATCAGAGCTGCAGCTGCTGAACTATGCCACAGCCACAGCAATTTGGGATCCGAGCCCCATCTGTGACCTTGGCAACCCCAGATCCTTAACCCACTGAGTGAGGCCAGGGATCGAACCCTCGTTCTCATGGATCCTAGTCGGGTTGTTAACCGCTGAGCCACAAAGGAAACTCCAGGAGGTCACTTTGATCATCCCAATTTAATGATGAAAAGCTGAGCTCAAAGACCTTTACAGTTTACACAGTAAGAGGTGAGGCCAAAATCTGAACTCAGGACAGTTCAAAAACTCTTCCTCCTGGGGGTGGAGAAGGGTCAGACAGGACTCAATGTCTGGAGGACATGCAGCAAGACATTTCCCAGTGCCCCTCCCTTCTGTGTACACATCTGGTCAGTGGGAATCAACACTGGGAGTGGGAAATCTACATGCCAGAAATATCATGGAGAATGACAGCAGTAAATACCTATTTGCTTTTCATGATTTTGAAATGAGAAAAGGGAGAAATCTGCATGTAAACATTCTCTAGGCCCCAATGATGTTACTTACCGCCCCAACCAGTATCTCAAGCTTTCTTTTTTTTTTTTTTTTGCTTTTTAGGGATGTACCTGTGGCATATGTAGGTTCCCAGGCTAGGGGTCGAAAATCAGACTATAGCTGCTGGCCTATACCACAGCCACAGCAACGCTGGGTCCTTAACCCACTGAGCAAGGCCAGGGATTGAACCCACGTCCTCATGGTTCCTAGTCGGATTCATCATTGCTGTGCCACAACAGGAACTCCCATTATCTCAAGCTTTTGCATTTGAACATTTTGAAAGTAACTCTTGCTATGTCAAAGACTTCAGCATGGGGAAGCAAGGGCTGACCCGATGAAGCTAGGTTGCAAAGAAACCATTAGTACAATCTTGTTCAAGTTACATCTGAGATTTGTCTAGAACTTTCAGGTTTCAAAGTTCATCTAGACTCCCAGGGATTGAGGCTATCCAGGTCATTATTAGCTTCTCTGCTTCAACCTCAGGTACCACTGAAGGGAAGGACAGGGCTGCTTGGGCACTGCCAGCCTGGCTCTGAGCTCCTGACTCCTGACTCTGCAGCAGGCCTGCAGCCAAGTTCTGCAACCCTGAGTCACTGAGACTGGGCACATGTGTGTGGTGTTAGGAAAAACACTAACAAGGGGCAATATACTCCCATTTCGAAAACCAGATAAAATAAAACCACATTCACCAACATTCCTACTGTGGTATTATTTGCGGATGTTTCCTTGCATTTTTTTTTCACCTGCCTTTAGCACATGGTTATGACTATGGAAGAACAGGAAAGAGAATTGTATATAAGCCAAAGACTGCTTCTGTGTTCACCTGTTCTGTGGAGCCTTCCCTAGGCACCCGCTTGCCCAGGCAAAGCTGACCCCTTTCTCCTTCTTATTGCCTCCATTACCCTCTCAACACACTTGAATATTGCTCCTCTAAAACTTTACAAATTAACTTATACATCAGGCTCCCCCTATAAACCATAGCCATTCCAAGCAGGCTGACTGTAAGTTTTCATTACTTTTCATTGTTGGCAAAAACACCACCAAAACGTTAACAGGGGTTGAGCTGGAGTGTTTCACCGTAATGGATTTGTTTTAGCATTCCCCCCTCCACCCTTGTTTTTGTCTTTTGTCCTTTTAGGGCTGCACTGGAGGCATATGGGGTCCAATCAGAGCTGTAGCCACTGGCCTACACAACGGCCACAGCAATGCAGGGATCCGAGCCACATCTGAGATCGACACCGCAGCTCACAGCAACGCCAGATCCTTAACCCACTGAGTGAGGCCATGGATCGAACCTAAGTCCTCATGGTTACTAGTCGGGTTCATTAACTGCTGAGCCGCAAGGGGGAACTCCCCCTTTTTTTTAATGGGCCTTTTTTTTCTTTTTTGGCCTTGCAGTGGCATATGGAGCTCTGGGCCAGGGATCAGAACTGAGCCACAGTTGCAAACTACACATGGGATCCTTAACCCACTGTGCCAGGCTGGAAACTGAAAACCCACTACTCCAGAGACACTGCACTCCCCTTGTGCCACAGCAGGAACTCCTCCTTCCACTTTTTGATGTGGCTCCCGATTTTCTTTAGACAACATCTAGTTTCTTTCATGCATATTTAACCGCCTAAACAAGTTCTCACAATGGCGAGTGATCAACTTCAAAATCACAGAGAGAGGGGCATGATGGCATGTGACATGGGCAAAGGTCCCGACTTTAAAGTAGCAGAGTGGGCCAACCCTGACATCTACACATAAAAAACCCCAGATAACTGCAAACCAAGAATGATTCCTGGCAAAACTATCAAACAATGATTTGGGGATGCTTAGAAAAGAATAAACATTAGGAAAAGGCAATGTGGGTCCATGATGACCAGGCTGTGTCAAAAGGCAACTGTTGTTTTCTTGCGATGACCAGACCAGGTGAAATGCGTATCTTGATTTCAGCAGAGCAGCCACAGAGTCTCTTGTGATGCATTTGTGGATAAGTTAGTAAAAGAGTCAAGCAGCTGGTACCAGTGTGCGACCATGTAGCCAGCAGAACTCCCCACACCCTTCCCCCCAGAATGTTCCTCCCTCCCTCCCTGCTGGGCCGGCCACCACTACACTTTGTACACGACTCTCTCACAGCACTTCTTACACCCCCCAGAGCTACTAGTCTGTCTTTTTAATGAGGCAAGCGGTCAGCACTCAGTGGCCCAACCCAGCCCACCACCTGTGTCTGTAATGTTTTTCTACAACAGCCACGCCATCCGCTTACATTGTCTACGGCTATTCTGGCGCTACAATCACAGAACTATTTAGAACAGACCGTAGGGCCTGCAAAACCAAAAAGTGTTTACTCTCTGGCCCTTTAGAGAAAAAGTTCTCCAGCCTCCTGGAGAGGAGCACCTCTTTTCAGGCAGGAAGGTGGTCTTAGCCCTCTGTGCACCCTTGGCCTGAGCACAGGGCCTGGCACACATTCAGCATCTGGGGTGGGGGCGGGAACAGCTGTGCACACTGGCGTCTCCAATGGCTTGATGACAAGCCAGAGAAAGGTTACTGAGAGCACAACAGTGTTCGATTCCTCCCCACGCCCTGTCCCAATGTCTTCTCCACAATGCCTGGACTAAAGATGCACTCAGGGGGCAGGTGCATCAACTCCCCAGGTGGCACGAAACGGGAAAGAGGAGCTGATACTACCGATGGCAGAATCAAGATTCAAACGATCCGGACAGCCCAGCATTCTGGGCCAAAAACAAAGCCGGTTGTGCAAGGAACCAGCTAGGTGAGGGCGGGGGCGGTTCTAAACTTCGAGTCCATGAGACCTGCCCTGGCAGCCATCCACGTGAAACAGAGCTGGGTGCTGTCTCCGACCGCAAGGTTCATCGGAGCTCGCAGTGCCAAGAGAAATGCAATCTTAAATGGCATCAAAAGTAGGACAGTGTCCAGTGCATGGAAAAATGGCAATACTCCCACTGTCCCCCACAGTGGTCAGCCCACAAGGGCAAGATTCAGCTCAGGACACCACACTTTTAAGGAAAACTTGTACTGTAACTTAAGAAGCACCATAATGGTTTATATTGAAAAATCTCTATTCTTCCCAGTCCTGCAGTCACCCAGTCCCCTCCGAAGAAGCTACCAACATCACCCACCGCCCGTTTTTTCTTTTTAGGACCGCACCTGCGGCATATGGAGGTTCCCAGGCTAGAGGTCGAATCGGAGCTACAGCTGCTGGCCTGCGCCACAGCCACGCCAGATCTGAGCCATGTCTGTGACCTACACCACAGCTCACGGCAACGCCAGATCGTTAACCCATTGAGCGAGGCCAGGGATCGAACCCGCAACCTCATGGTTCCTAGTTGGATTCGTTAACCGCTGTACCATCACGGGAACCCCAATCACCCCTTTCTTTTGCACCCTTCCAAACGCACTGCATGCATATACAAGCAAACACATATTCTCTTCTCTTACACAGATGGTAGCACACCATACCAGCAGCTCCACACTCTGGTTTTTTCACTTAAAAAAAAATAAATCCTGGAGTTCCC
Source organism: Catagonus wagneri (assembly GCA_004024745.2). Taxonomy (NCBI): domain Eukaryota; kingdom Metazoa; phylum Chordata; class Mammalia; order Artiodactyla; family Tayassuidae; genus Catagonus; species Catagonus wagneri. Next base: position 33,443,760 of record PVHT021183705.1, on the reverse strand, counting down.
GCTGTGGTGCAATGGGATGGCGGCATTCCGGGAGTGCTGGGACACAGGTTTGATCCCTGGTCCAGCACAGTGGATTGGGGAACCAGTGTTTTGGCAGCTACAGCTTGGGTCTCGACTACATCTGGGATCTGATTCCTAGCCCAGGAACTCCATGTGCCTCGGGGCAGCAAAAAAAAAAAAAAAAAATCCGACAGCGTTCTAGACCAGCACCTGAAGAGCATGGGTTTCAACTATTTGGAGATTCTAGATTGATAAACATTTAGATTATTCCAGTCTTTTGCTACTTCGAGCCATGTTGTGAGAAACACACCATTTCTCACAAATGCAAGGAAATCGGGAGAACAAACTCCAAGAACTAGAACTACAAGGACAAAAAAGGGGACGTAATTGTAACTGTGATAGGTATCGTCCAGTGGGACACTGCTTGTTAAAGAGTCATGGACAGGAGTTCCCGTTGTGCCTCAGTAGTTAATGAATCCAACTAGGAACCATGAGGTTGTTGGTTCGATCCCTGGCCTTGCTCAGTGGGTTAAGGATCCAGCGTTGTCGTGAGCTGTGGTGTAGGTTGCAGACGCGGCTTGGATCCTGTGTTGCTGTGGCTGTGGCATAGACCAGTGGCTACAGCTCCAATTAGACCCCTAGTCTTAGAACCTCCATATGCTGCAGGTGCGACCCTAGAGAAGGCAAAAAGACAAAAAAAAAATAAAAGGAGTCACGGACAAAATGGTGTTTCCTGAAAGAAGGGACTGGAAATTATGTCCTAGAACGAAGAGGCAGGCTTAGCGTGCAGACACGGGGGGTGGGGGGTGAGCAGCATCAGCTTCAAATACCCACGGTCACACCAACAAGTCCCGTCCCAGCCCACTTACCGCAACCCGGTCATGGGGAGACTCGCACGCATCACCCCACTGGGCTGTTACGACACCCCCAGAGGGGTGCGCATTTTTACCCTCGTTATGCAGATGAGGAAACCGAGACTAGTGTCCTCTTACCGAAAGCCACAGCACTGAGAAGGAGCAGAACCAGGACTGCAACCAAACCAGGCAGGCCCTACCATCTGTGCTTCTCACCCTCACAACTCCCGGCCCCTCTGGCTGTGGCTGCACTGGTGGATCACCCGCGCGGCTTTTGCACGAGGCCCGCCCTCGGATTCTGCGTAACTTGCCAGGACGCAGCAGGCCTAGGCTGATAAGCCCTCCTCTCAGGTGAATCCACTACGCAGCCAAGGCTGAGGACTACTGCCCTCGTCTACGCTAGCTCCCCTGCGAGGGCGGGCATCAGAATCACCGGGAGCCCTTGGAAAACAATTTCCAGGCCCCACCCCTCGAGTTTCTGAGTCAGCAGGTCTGGGGTGGTGCTGGGGGGTTTGCATTTTCTAGCCAGTTCCCAGGTGATGCTGATGCTGATGCTGATGCTGCTGGCCCAGGGACCACACCTGGAGAACCACTGCTCTAGAAGCAGAGCTAACACTTTACTCTTTGTAATATATACAGCCATTAACATTTTACAAAGCACCTCACCCCGGTGAACTTGGCCTGCTCTGTAAGGTCCAATGGGATAATGACCTCTGAGGAATAAAGTGAGAATAGATACTCACATGTCTTAGCCAAGTTCATGCAGGTTGCAAGTGATACAAAACTTCCCTTTTTTTTTTAATAAATTTTCTTTGCTTTGTACATCTAGCCTCTGGTTCAACTCTCCTTTCATTTTACTAATACCAGACTCCAGGAGGCAAGAATCTTATGTATTTTGTTTACTCCTATTTCTTCCGAACCTAAAACCTAGTTGATACTCAACACATACAGCTAAATGAATTAATTAGTTAATCAGTCACAGTTGCAGATATACTAACACATGGCTCCTAAAGGAGAAAATTAGAAGACAAGTTGATGACAGCTCATATCAAAGAATTCTAATAATTAGAAGCATTCAAAAATAAATGAACTGCCTCAATGAATAGTGAGTTCCCTGTCCTGTGGAGACACCAGCAAAAGCAAAAGAGTCAAGCGACAGAAACGTCACAAAGCAACTCTATGTTCCGAGGGGAACTCCTTCATCTTTACCAGCTTTTGCAAAGCAGAACTTGATTCTTGTGCATTCCAGTGGAAAGGAGTACTCCCTAAATCCTTCTCCCCCCCCTTTTTTTTTTGGTCTTTTTAGGGCTGAACCTGAGGCATATGGAGGTTCCCAGGCTAGGGGTCGAATTGGAGCTGTAGCTGCTGACCTACGCCACAGACACAGTGACTCAGGATCCCAGCTGTGTCTGCGACCTACACCACAGCTCACGGCAACGCCGGATCCTTAATCCACTGAGCGAGGCCAGGGATTGAACCCACATCCTCATGGATACTAGTCAGGTTCGTTAACTGCTGAGCCATGACGGGAACTCCCCCTAAATCCTTTCTTGACTATTGGTCAACTAGGCTGCCGACAGCTTCACTATGTAAATTTAGAGTAATGATGTCACTCCTATGCCTCAGTTTCCCTGGACACACAATTCACATTGTCTGTCGGTCTCTGAGGATTATCTAACAAAACGGCAAATAATAAACAACTAACAGATGTACCAAAGTACTTAAAATGCATACAACGTCTGCCTCTTCTCTCTGCCATCCTGCACGGCAACTAATCCTGCATCTAATTGATATTTAAACTTAAACGAAGAAACAAGGGCAAATTTAAAATCACACTGATTTCCGCCCCCCTCCCTTTGAGTTCCATGCCTTCACCAGTTTAAATGCTGGTCTACCATATTATTAAAATCCATTTTTCCGGCAGCCACCTATTCTGCACCCACTGTGGGCAGAGAATTGTGTAAGACCTTTAAGAAATACAAGGAATGATCACACTGGCCCTACCTTCTGGGGCTCATCTACCACTTTCATAGCTTCAAGACATCTCTGTGGATTTCTCCCACCTGGGTAACATGGGTTTCACCAGAATTTACTAGTGTAGAATTCTGTGGTTACAAATTGATTGTGACAAGGAAAACCACAGCACAGAATAACAGAACCAGAAGTGAACCAAGATCCAGAGGAAAGTTCCTAATCGTTAAGATCCAGGATACTAGGTACCAAGGTTTCATCTTTATGATGAGACAATATACAACAGCCTTGCCCAAGACCATTTCACTCACACCTGAGGATTATGAAGGGGTCAGGCTGAGAGTGGTTATTTAGGCAACAGCTTCTCCAAGTCACAGCACCGTAGAATCTTGGGGGCTACTAGGAGATTTCTGAAGGGAAAGAATAAGAAACTGGGAAAGACTCCCAGGCAACCATCTATTACTAGACCTTAGCTTTGAACACTAAAACTGTGTTTGCAGACACAATACAAAAAAAAAAAAGGACCTACGTAGCAGCTATTAAAACCTTGTGAATCTCCATTAGTAACTTCACGGAGGTGATAGGAGGGGAACCAGAGCAGAGAGGCCCTTTGTCAAAGAGAGGATGAAACCTTTGGCTCCATGTTAGACAATGCAAATGACCTCGTCAGAAGGCAGGAGCCCAGGGAGAGTGACTCAGAAAAGGGAAGCTGGTCAAACACTCCAAAGCCAGAGATGAAAAGCTGAGATGGGTGTTTATTATAATGATTCAGCTCATAAACAGATTCTGACAGTCACATTCGGGTGCGTGTTAACAAGGCTTTTCTCTCCTCAAGGAATATCAAAGCCAGCCTGCTGAACATCTCACAAGCGCACGCTGTCAAGATTCAGGACACCCAAACTACGGAGCAGTTTACTGAAGGCATGAGAGCTGGGATGAAACATCAAGAGAGCTGATATTTTGGAGTTCCCATCGTGGCTCAGTGGTTAATGAACCCAACTAGCATCCATGAGGACGTGGGTTCGATCCCGGGCCTTGCTCAGTGGGTTAAGGATCCGGCGTTGCTGTGAGCTGTGATGTAGGTCGCAGGCGCGGCTCAGATCCCGTGTTGCTGTGGCTGTGGTGTAGGCTGGCAGGTGCAGCTCCGATGCAACCCCTGGCCTGGGATCCTCCATATGCCACGGGCACAGCCCTAAAAAGCCAAAAAAAAAAAAAGAGAGAGAGAGAGAGAGAGAGCTGATATTTTGTTTTTCCAGTTCCAGTGATCATATATATATGGCTGAAGAGATTATGACTGAAAGGATTAGAGGTTGAAATCATGTAGGCCAGCTCCCAAAACTCTGAGGACATCCAAGAATCACCCCCAGTGACTGTTAAAAACAGAATCCCAGGCCCCACTCCCAAGAGTCTGACCTGTGAACGGGGAGAGGGGAAGGATGAGAAGGAGAAACCAATCTTAAATACTCTGCTGCAGACTCAAAACTCCACAAAGCTGCAGATGTACTTGCCCGGGGGAAAGAAAAATTCCTACTATTTCCTCTGTTCACGTTTGAAAAGTCAAGTCGTCGCCTCTCTGGTGCCCGCACCATCAGAGAGGTGTGTTGGCTGCCTGTCAATTCCCCCAAAGCCACACACACCTGTGGTTCATCCTCAACACACACTTGTCGGCTCCCTCCTCCCCGTGTAGCCACAGCCCCCAGAGCCCCCGGGGTCCTCCCACAGCAGCCGCGGTCTGTACCTTCTGAACAGAGCCCGGGGCACGTATCTCTGGCCACTCTGGACTGTTGCCCTCTCCTCCCGGGCATCTGTGGACAATATTCTCCAAGGCACAAGCAGGCCATAAGCCTAGCGGGGGCCGATTTCAAACTTCCAGAGCTTAAAAAAGGGGGCTTTTCAAGCAAAGCTGCTTTCTCCTTGAGACGAAGCCCAAGCCAGACATCTGCCCTCCACTGGCTGTGACGCGCCCCCGGGCTGGAGATGACTAACAGCTCGAAACCTTAGAGTCGCACTAAGTTTAAAACTTTGAGCTCCGCTCACACCCTGACACTCACCTTTGCAAGCCGTGCCCAAAGCTGGCAAGGCTCGCCCCACCCTTTACCTCTCCGCGTCCTCTGCCCAGTGAGCTGCCAGTCAGGACCCCACTGACTCGCCCGAGTCACACAGCACAAAAGCAGGACTCGGGGGAAGGTGGGGAGGGAGGGTTCAGACCCAGACTCTGCAGCCAGCACTCCCTGCTGCCACACTGTCCACCATGGAGCCATCATCTCGGGAGCCCCAGGCAGTTTTCCTACCTTCTCAGTCGGGGCCTTCCATTATGAAAACAAACAAACCTTTGGGCTTTTTGGAGTTTTCCTCTCTTATTTTTTAAGGCTGCACCCAAGCATATGGAAGTTTCCAGGCTAGGGGTTCCACTGGAACTGTAGCTGCCAGCCTACGCCACAGCCACAGTAATGCCAGATCCGAGCCATGTCTGCAACCTACACTGCAGCTCACTGCAATGCCAGATCCTTAACCGAGTGAGGCCAGGGATCGAACCTGTATCCTCACGGACACTAGTCAGGTTCGTAACAGCTGAACCACAACAGAAACTCCCGGAGAGCTTTTCTTATTCGCATTTTAGTTGCTATATAACTAAACCAGCTTTCCTGCTTCTTTCTTGTGTTTATTATGCTCAGGGTATTTTTCCTAGTGCCCTGAGAATTATTCCCATAGGAGACATTCAGCTCCCTTGGAACTTTTCTGACACTAAAACCCCTTTCCCTGAGAATCTTCCTCCGGGGGCATAACAAGGCTGGCAGCCACTGATAAGCCACAGTGTGCAGCAGGGCAGAGGCAGGGTGTCAACTATCCCGGCTCCACCCCCAAGCTGTGCGACCCAATCACTGGTCAGCTTCACCTTCCGAGCCTCGGTTTCCCCATCCAGGTGATACAGATAATAAAACCCATCTGAAGAGGTTGTTGCCAAGATTCAAGATAACGTATGCACTATGACTAGTACAAGGGCTGACAGGGGCAGCCCCCCAAAACTGGAGCTGATATTATTTTTTCAACTGCTTTTGGGCACAGCCCACATGCATGTGGGGGAAGCACAACATATACGTTTTTCTCCAGCCTGCAAAATTCTTCCCATAGGCCTCCTGCCATGAGTAACTGCAGTCGGAGGAGAAATCAGAAATGAAGGGGGCTGCTTTGATGCCTCAGGAAGGCAAAAAAGGACGATTACGTACTCTCCTAGGACTAAAAAGGCCTCTCAAACACCCCAGTCCCTTCCCTCCCAACCTACAACCTTCTGGTGGCGTGTTATCTCCAAGTCGCTGGAGCTCAGTGAGCCTCATTTCCTCATCTGCAGGACAGAGATAACCTTACCAACAGCCCCAGCCCTTCGGGATGTCGTGAGGCTGTGTCTCTCGGCCTGTGGTCTGCACACCAGCCGTGTGTGGGCCCTGGTGGTTGCCTCCCTGGCCCCCAGACCCTGGTCCTTCTCTCTTCACAGAACCTCCAACTTGTTCGTACCCATCCCTCCTGCAGATGAGTCCAGGGGTGCAGTTGCCTCCCAGGGAACAGTGATTGACGGAAGGTGGTCATGTGACCCCGGGGCAGCCAAGGAGGCATCAGGGGAAGGGCCGAAGGTGCCTCAGGTAACTTCCTGGCTCCTGAGAGAGCAAGCCAGGGATCGCTCTATGCCCTTCTTTTTTTTTTTTTTCCTCCCAGTGCTTAATGAATTTTATTACAATTATAGGTGTATAAAAATCATCACAACTCAATTTGATAGCATTTCCGTCCCAAACCTTCAGTGCATCCTCCCATCCCCCAGATTGTCTTATTTGGAAATCATAGGTTTTCCAAAGTCTGTGAGTCACTATCTGCTCTGCAAAGAAGTTCATTGTGTCTTTTTAGTTTCCACATGTAAGCAGTAGCATTGGGTGTTGCTGTCTAATTGTCTGACTGGTTTCACTTTGCATGATAATTTCTAGGTCCATCCATGTTGCTATAAATGTTGGTAATTCGTTCCTTTTAATGGCTGAGTAATATTGCATTGTGTGTATGTACCACATCTTCCCTATCCACTCCTCTGTCGATGGGCATTTAGGTTGTTTCCATGACCTGGCTATTGCATAGAGTGCTGCAATGAACACTGGAGTACATGTGCCTTTTCGGGTCATGGTTTCCTCTGGATAGATGCCCAGGAGTGGGATTGCTTATGCCCTTCTTCTTCCTCTGGATGTGGCTGTGTCTGCCTAAAAGGCTTGGAGATGCTCAAACATCTTATTCCCAGCCTGCAAAGGAGGCCAGCACCAGAGATGGCAGAGAAGGGAGGAATCTGGGGCCCTAGGGACATCATGGGGCCTCGGAATCAACCCCAAAGCCCACTCTGTCTCTGGATTCCAGTCGCAATTGGCCCACTGCACAACTCCACAGGGGTGGGTTGTGGGCAGTGCACAGTCCACACTGCAGGTCACATGACCACTGGGTCGTGGAGTTGTGCAGGGCACCACTCCTGTTTGAGAGACATGAATTATCCTACTATTAGCCAATCTCAGTCAAGAGTTGCTTGCAGCTGAAAATATTCAGAGAACTGGAACAAACCCAGGGAGCAATGTTGAAAATACAGATTCGGGGGCCCCACCAGGGAGGAATGTGCTTTTTGTTTTGTGGTCTTTTTAGGGCCACACCCATGGCATATGGAGGTTCCCAGGCTAGGGGTCTAATCGGAGCTATAGCCGCTGGCCTACAACACAGCCACAGCAACGCGGGATCCGAGCTGCATCTGCGACCTACACCACAGCTCACGGCAACGCAGGATCCTTAACCCTGTAAGGGAGGCCAGAGATTGAACCAGCGCCCTCATGAATACCAGTCAAATTCGTTTCCGCTGCGCCACAACAGGAACTCTAGGAATATGCATTTTTAACAAGTACCCCCAAGTGAGTCTGGTACTCCCCAAAGCTGAAGAGCCACTGCTTTAACTGAGCGTAAGACACTCAATGCAGAGCCAGGCACACAATGGACTGACCCGAGAAACGCGGTCCCGGCTTCCTATTTCCTGTGCAAAGCTACTGCAAGGGGGCGGGGAAGGAGGGTGAGTCGTTGAACAAAGCCCACCTCCTCCCACGAAAGGCTGCTCTGCACAGTTTTAGGGAGACGTTGGCTAACACTCAGCTAGAACCCCCTTCCGTGACAACCCACCTCTCTTCACTTCCTCTGCAGCTGCAGCTGGAGCCACTACCTGAAACCCCTTTCAGTGCCAATCACGGCACAGAGCGCATGGCTCACGGCCATGCGTCCGGCCATCCCCGCTCTCCCAGTGGCCCTTTCCACTTTATTAAAAGGTCATTTTCCTGGCCTGGCTATCTCTTATCGTGCACTGATCACCCCCTGTGGCACCAGGAAACTGCAAGGGAAGCTGGATTTCTTAGGAGAAGATATGAGGCAGCAGGCTGATTCCTGAAAGCATTGTTTCTGAAATGTCAGAGGTGCACCGACCTTAGGGCTCGTACCCCAACCGCCCTCCTTCCAAGGGGGAAATCAAGGCCAAAGAGGGATTTACGGGCTCCATTTACGCAGCTCTGTCTCTCCAGCATTAGTCAGAGTCTGGGGGTTTCTCACCATGGCAATGGTAATGGATGGAGTGGGACAAAGACTGCTTAGCGTGGGGGGAAAAAAAAAGACTGAAGGGAGGTGCCGGCAAACACTTAGAGGGACCTTTGAGGATACGGGTTGCCGAGATAAACTATGAAGGTCAAGGTCAGCAAAGAACATCTCACCCACCCTTTTTGATGATAAGATCCTTGAGGCTAGGTCCACTTAACTAATCTTGGCTTCTCTTCTCATTTAATGAATATCTGAGGGGCTATAAAATGCAGAGCACCACACCAGGGGTGAGAGTGACAGGAGAAGGGTCCAGAGCTGAGGAGAACACAAAGAGCCTCAGTGTAATGGCGAAGATAAGGCAAACACAGTAGAAAATAAAAAGCAAGTCCCCCCCTCCAAAAAAAAAGCAAGTCCCACTAGGCCAAGTGTCTTCAGAAAGCTTCCCTACCCCCCAGCTCAACAGTAATCGGGTGTCCGTCTCTGTGCTTCCCTCACAAACTGACAAGGATGATGCTATCACTGCAGCTGTGACACTGCACTGTAACGCCCTGGTGGCGCATCTGTCTCTGTCTCTGACTGCAAGGGGCTCATCATCTGGTTCATCTCTAGCGCAGGTCCCGGTCCAAGGAAGCACACAGTAAAAGCTGGTTTATGAGACGGACAGATGGGTGGATGGGTGGGTGAGTGGATACACGGGGATGCCAAAGAGATCTGGCCGGGGAACCAGGGAAGGCTTCCTGAAGGGCTGAGGCATCTGAGCCGGATCTAGAAGCCCTGGGACAAGCGGAGATAAAGGGAGGACCCACTTCATCCAAAGTGCCTAGCACCATCTTAGGCATAAAGCTGGGGCTTAAGAAATGCTTCCTGGATGAGTTTAAACTGAACTGGCTTTCGTAAGTGAAGGAAGCTGGCTTCATTTCCCACAGCCTTTTGTTTCTCCCTGGGTAAACAGAAGCAACCCTTAAAGGAGCAATTTAATTGATAAGCCAAGGGAAAGGTCACTGCCTACCAGTCTCTACAAACACTCCTATCCAAAGATAGTTTTACGAAATGAGGAAACTCCACTTCCACTGATACGGAGTTTTACAGGCTATATTGTTAAGTAACAAAGGCAATGTGTGTCAGCCCCCCTTACATATTTATCTGCATATAGAAATATCCAAAGGAATACGTAAGAAACTAAAAAAGTGATCACCAGGTGTTCCCGTAGTGGCGCAGCAGAAACGAAACCAACTAGGAACCATGAGGTTGCGGGTTCGATCCCTGGCCTTGCTCAGTGGGTTAAGGATCCGGCATTGCTGTGAGTTGTGGTGTAGGTTGCCAACGCGGCTTGGATCCCGCATTGCTGTGGCTGTGGCGTAGGCTGGAGGCTACAGCTCCAATTAGACCCCTAGCCTGGGAACCTTCCATATGCCACGAGTGCAGCCCTAAAAAAAATAAATAAATAAAAATAAATTAAAAAGTGATCACCAGTCTTTAGGGGAATATGCCATTTATCTCTTAACCTGGGACAACTTTAAGAATAAAAGAAAGTGTCACTGATGATTCACTAGAACAAAGAACATAAACTAGGGTTGTCATAGGCAAGGCAGAATGTTTAATCAGGCCACCTAATGGGGACCAGGTGGGGGAAGGAAGAGAAGTAGACATGCCAGGGGTTAGAACGAAAATTTTCAAAGCACACATTTTTATAGCGTTTTGCTTTCTTTTTCTTGGAACTTCCTGGGCCAGGGATTGAACCCGAGCTGCAGCTGAAACCTATGCTACAGCTGCAGCAACACCGGATTCCTTAACTGACTACCCTGGGCCGGGGATTGAACCCTCGCCTCCGCAGCAACCCAAGCTGCTACAGTTGGACTCTTAACCCACTGTGCCAGAGTGGGAACGCTAAAAGTGTTTTGATTTCTGAACCATGGGTATGTATCAACTATTTTTAAATGTAATCATCTTTTTAATGGGAGGGAAAAAAAGTCAAAGAAGTTAGCCTTCCAACTCTCTTGGACAAAGGAAAGTCATTTGGGGGCACCCATGAATACCCTGAAGAGCACCCCGAGAGATTAAGTGAAACCACTGCTCACAGCACAACCCTTTCGCACCGGACAAGAAAACAGCCCTGCGAGAGGAGAGCCATACATGGCCTAAAAAGGCTTTGACTCTGTGCAGGCCCCACTGAGATGGGGAACACTGAGGGAACATAAACAGTGTGACAGACATAAAGCAGTTCAGGTTTTACACAATCATGGCAACAAAGTGAGATTGATTTGGGCCTGAATTCAGCTCTTTATATTGTTTCTACTTAAAAAGGAAATGTATTGACCGCAGTCCTCCTCGCAGATCTATCTTCCCTGACATCAAGCACATTCATAACCTATTTTAAATTCCAGAGAACAATGCTGGGGTTTAGGAAAGCGAATACCAGTGTGTTTCACGAGAATGTTTTGGAGGCTGGGAAGAAGCTTCTCTGGCTTTTAATTGCTCAGGAAACAGGCACAGCGTAGACTGTTTTCTTATCAGTCATGACTTCAAGTTAGAAAAAGGCTTATCCGGGATGTCAGAACTTCAGAGTGGCTCCGTCTTTGGAGGAGCCGCTTGGGAGTCATCTTAGTGACCACGGGCAGTGCCACTGCAGCTTTTCGTCTCTTGTGTGACCATCCCCTCCTGTCAGGTGTCATCACAACTCCTTGGGCTCAGGCCTGAATCACCTGGACGTCAAAATGCTTCCTCTCCTGTCTTCAGGTCCCACCAAACACTGTGGGCACCGACCTCCCCAAGGCCAGTCTGACCGTGTCCCACTCAGGGATCCACACAGCCCTCGGGGTGGCAGGACGGCATGATTTTCATCCAAACAGGGACACTTAGTGAAAGGGGGATACTTAACAATCACAGTGGGACAACAGGCAAAGCCACCGTGGGAAGCTGGATGGTGGGGTCGTCCAACCGTAGGATAAATCCAGTCCCTTCACAAGCTTAAATCCAAGACTCTATACCCTCTGGCCCCAACTTACCTGTCCAGTCTTTCTGCATCCTGTCTGGTCCAATCCCAGTGGGCCTGCATTACCCAGCATGCCCTGGCCTTTACTGTCTCTGTGCACTTGCTCAGGCCATTTCCCCCTCCTGCCTCCAACCCCACCAGTGTCCCCGCCAGTGCCCCATCTATGTAGATCTAACTTCTACCCTTCCCCCCAAATCCAAGTCAAATGGCACCACTCTTTACTGCATTCATTCAACAAATACTTACTGCTTGCTTGCCATGTGTTTCGCACATAGTGAAGAAGACTTAAAAAATTCCACATCTCGGAGTTCCCATCCTGGCTCAGTGCTTAACGAATCCGACTAGGAACCATGAGGTTGAGGGTTCGATCCCTGGCCTTGCTCAGTGGGTTACGGATCCGGCGTTGCCGTGAGCTGTGGTGAAGGTTGCAGACGTGGCTCGGATCCCGCGTTGCTGTGGCTGTGGCGAAGGTCGGCAGCTGCAGCTCCTGTTAGACCCCTAGCCTGGGAAGTTCCATATGGCGCGGGTGCGGCTCTAGATAAAGGCAAAAAAAAAGACAAAAAAAAAATTCCACATCTTATGCAACTGTGTGTGTGCATGTGTGTCTACACAACTGTGACAGCAGGGTCACAGGGCTACAAACACACCCACGACCCAACAAGGCTGTGGGCTCCTTGAAGGCTATGCCCAAGAGACCCATCTTTCAGCCCTGCTGAACCCATCACACACCCCTGGATACAGCAGGCACGCCACAAACATCGGCTGAGTAAAGAATTAATATTAAAGTTTACTTATTTAGTCTGGAGACAGTTTCCTAACGACATGTTCTGAGTTCTCCACAAATCTATATGGGATCAAAGGGGAACCAGAATTTCCAGGAACCTTAGAGAAACACTCCAGGTCCAACAGCTGTGACTTGCATGAGACACTGATGCTGGGAGGAAACTGAGGTCACCTGGTTCAACATTATGTTGCTTCTCCATAGGCTAAGTTCACACAGCTAATAAGTGACCGAACCACTGGAGAGGTAGGAAGGTGACATGGGCAGAGTAGAATTTAATGACCAGATAGGAGTTCCCATTGTGGCACAGAGGAAATGAATCCAACTAGGAACCATGAGGACACAGGTTCAATCCCTGGCCTCGCTCAGTGAGTTAAGGAACCAACACTACCGTGAACTGTGGTGTAGGTCGCAGATGTGGCTCGGATCCTGCATTGCTGTGGCTGTGGTGCAGGCCAGCAGCTACAGCTCTGATTCAACCCCTAGCCTTGGAACCTCCATATGCTGCGAGTAAGGCCCCAAAAAGCAAAAAAAAATCTTAAAAATGACTGGATAAATGATTAGAGGAGTCACTGGAGGAGGGAGCTGACCTGGCAGCTGGGTGCCCAGAGAGCTTCGGGAAGGGCTTCTTGGGGTGGGGCCTGGGTGATGGAAGGCAAGAGCAGGGCTTGACGAGGGAGGGCAAGCTTGACCCCGGGGTCAAAGAGGGAGGCCCTCTGCTGAGGCAGAAGTCTTACCTGGTGACGTACACCACCCAAGACACGGACACCCACACGTTGTTCCTGTGTCCGACCTGGAAGAGGGAGGCTCGGCCACCGGCCACGTGCAGATGAAACTGCTCGGAGAAGGTCAAGCAAGGCCCATGGGTCCCGGGGCTTTCCCAGATGTGTTTGCAGTTCTGCCCTAAGTGGCCCAGGCAGACGAGAGTTCGATTAAACAGTAACTAGTACCAAAGGTGTTTGGCAAGCGGCACGGTCACATCCAAGTGCATCTGCAACGTGTACCCCTTTCTCAGGCATTTCAATGGTGAGCAGTCGCAGTAATCATTTAATAAAGGCATTTTATAAAGTCCAAACAGACGATTAGCTGGATCTGAGTTCTTATTTCAGTTACACTCTGAGAAACAGCCAAATAGGTTCCCAGCAGCCCAGACTGGACCCCACCCACCTCTCACCTGCTGTAGCTCGTCCACAGCCCTGGGCTGGAATTTTTCCTCCCGACCTCCACCCACCACAACCCCTGCGCTGGCCCCTTGGGGCTCAGTCAGCGAGGAGTCCAAACTGCAAACACCCATTAAGGGACAACACAAGTCCCTGGAGGTAAGGGAACCGTTCAAGTTCTTCCAGTGGGTTTGCCAGGTGGCTTCCACTAGCCTGAGGATACAAGGGCAGGGGCCTTCAGCCTCAGGACGTGGACCTCTGGCGTGGGGTAACTCGTGGGGCTGGAGCTGCCTTGCATTGCATAGGAGCACGTTGGCCTCTCCCCACCAGATACCAGTAGCACCCCCTCAATTGTAACAAACAAAGTATCTCCAGACACTGCCAAACGTCCCATAGGGGTAAAACTGCCTTGGCCGAGAGCCACTGCCAAAGGGGGACCTCCCTAAAATGTCCCATTCCATGCATCCTCCAAAGTTCAGGTGAACGGAGCTCCCAGTCCTATGAAATACCCAAGGGATTAACCTTTTGATCAGGTGGATCTGGCCTGGAGTCCTGGGTCTATGTCTTACTAACTCTGCAACGCGAAGTAGGTCACTTGGCCTCTTTGAGCCTCAGTTCCATCATCTATAAAATGGGAGCAGCCATCTCACGCAGAGACCATAGCAGTTACATAAAATGACACATAAAGACTGCCCCACAGTGAGGACTCAGTAAACATTGGCGATTATTTACAGGCCTGGAAAATTCCTTTTAGCCAAGCCTAGAGTTTAGTCTTCTATTTCTGTGGCTTCTGATCTTCCCCCTCCTTCCTATGGCCTTTCCACCTGTTAAATGCCTTTCTTTGCTCTTAACCTTTGGTCTTAAGGAATCCTTCCTGCTGGTTCAAAGGCATCTGAGGTTAAAGTGAAGGAAAGAAAACACACACACACACACACACACATACACACACACACACACACACACACACAGAACCTTTTAGATCCAACCTTGCCCAGACCAATTCTCCAGACAAAGGCTTCCATTGTTGTCTAAAAACAAACTTTTCCAGAGGGAAGCCTTAAAAGAGCCATAAAAGCCTCAAAGTCTCCAGACTCTTCCAGTTCTCATCCCCACTCTGCTCCTGACCTTGGCATATCCCTTCCTCTGGGCCTCAGTCTCCTAATCTGTAAAATGAGGGATTTAGACCCTGGTGAGCTCCAAGATATTGCTCTGCACTGAAAAGCTGCAGCACAGATGGCAGCTGGACCCACATTTTAAGCAAGTGCTTAACGAGGGATAAGGGCCATAAGGACAATCATTCTCCCTTTTTCTCTAAGCTCCCCTGAAAGCCAGTAGAATACAGTATTTGCAGAATACAAAAAGAAGTCTTTGTTGTCACTGGAGTCAGAGACCTAAGTCAAATGAAACCCTGGTCTGAAACCTTGGGCTAGTTCATCTCTCTGTTCCTGTTGCCTTAACAGAGGCAGAAATGATGTAAAGATTATGAGACAAAAGATCATGAAAGCACCTGGCACAGAGCTGGGGATTCAAAAGACATATGCCTTCCTGTCTGGACTCTCCATTTGAAATCTTGTAACTCCATGTCATTCTCCTCCAGAAGGGCCTTCCCAAGGCTCTGTCCAAGCCCTCCTCTGTCAGGAAGGCTTCTCTGCACAGACTCCGTCTCTAAAGATCGAAGGCCATAGTGTCCCAGAGACTGGCTTGGGGAGCGTGGGGTGGGAGGGCTGGGTGGTGGAGACGGAGGGGATGGAATTCACTAAGAACCAGTTCCCCACCCTGAGAATTTCCTTGCGGTGAATTCAGGAAGATTAACCGCCCCCCCCCACACACACACTCCACTGCTCCACCCCAGAATGGAGTAGTGACCGGAACAGCGACCAGGCTTAGGTTTCATAGGCTCCTTATGTCATAACCTCCCTGAGATGGCAAGATGAGTCTGGACAGTGCCCTCTCGGCCCCGAGAGCCTCATCCAACCTGGTCACCCAGAGCCCCTCCCCCACAGCCCTCCCCCTCCAGGAAGACTAGGGCCACCTGGTTTCTTCTCTCACTTCCAAGGGACGGCCTCACAAGTTCATGAACCTCCAGCCCAGAACCTTCCCCTTGCCCAAGGCCTAGGGCGGAAATGACTCCACTGTCTGAGATGAGCTTGTACCAGAAGGTACAGAGGTGTCTACTGATGGGGAGGGGAGCTCAGGAGATAAGGGGATTGGGCCAAGGTCTCTCAGCTAGTTCCGAGGCAGGGCTGGGTTGGAACAGGGGCCTCTGGGCTCTAAACACACCAAGTCTCTGCCTACCCCCCGCTTCCCACTAGCGGGACCCCCTCCTGTCTCAGGTATCACCATCCTCCCACGCTGGGAAGCAGGCGGTCACCTCCACCCCTTTCTTGCCGCCTGTCTCTCCTCCTTCTTATCACCAAGACCACCAACCCCTCAGGGGTAAGGGAGCAGTGCCTGGTCCCTATCACCTTGGGACAAGGACAACACGCCTCTTTCATACCACTCTCCTGTTCAAAAACCTGCCAGGGCTCCTTCACTGGATCAAACCTCTCGTACCCCATACTCCAGACCCCCAAGCGCTGGTGTCACACACTCTGGCCGCCTGGCCTTGCCCTGCTCCCCTCTGTGCCCCCTCCTCTCTCCCTCTCCAGACTGCAGGCCCCTATCACTCCCCGCCCTTCCTCCATCCTATGGTCCTTCAGGGCTCCCTCTCCAGACTTGGGGGCCTCAGCCCACTGTCCTCCTGGGCCCGGCTGGTACTGCACCGCTGAGCATCTGACCTTTACCTCCCCACCGAACTGCAAGTGGCCATGTTCCTTCCACCTCCGGCCTCACTCGGGCCGGCATTCATTCCACAAACATGATTTGAGGGCCTTTAAGGTGCCAGAAAGTTCTTGTCTTTGCTCTTGAAACTCTCCTGACCCTTCAAGGCACCTCTAAGATGTCATCTGCTGTGACTCTCTCCCCAACCCACCTTCCTCTTCAACGCACAGGAGTCTTCAAGTCATCACCTTAGGACCTCCGGGTGGTCCTCGAGCCATGTCCCCCCGTGACCTCCCTGAGAGCCAGACCTTCTCATCATTACTCATGGCCGGTCCTCCCACAATCCCCTGTACCAAGAAAACGCTCAATGAATGGCTTTCATAGGGGAACTGGAACAGAATCTGTCCAGCAGGCCGGTCTGGGTTCCTGGGTGGCCTCGAGCTCTGTTCATCCAAGTGACCTTGTACTGTTCTTCCAAGATTGGATTTGGGCCCGGAATGAGTCAAGTGACCTCTTATCATTCTTCCAAAATTAGGCTTTCCTCTTTAATTACACCTTATCTAGCCACACTATGTGGATTCTAATTACATAATTACTTCAAGCCCTGGGAATTTAAAAGAAAGGAGTGTATGATTACACGGGTAAAGTGAACACATCAAATATGCATCCTTATATATACACCATATGCCATTTTCTTGTTCACACACAATTTTGTGACCCAGAAAATAGAGGAAGGGGGAGAGGTGCTTCTAAGTCATATTAAGTAAAAATCTCTCCAGGTAAGAGGAGATGAAGGAGAAGGTCATGGAGAAGCCTAACCCCAAGGGGATTTTTGAAAGAAGCTTGAAGTCAGCCTCCTGGCTCTCTACCCCTCCCCTTTCTGCAATGAAGAGAGGGGGCTATGTGACCTGGGGCACAGTAGATTTTTGAAAGCATGGGCAGGTCTGATCCCTCCTAACCAAAATATCCACCCTCTTCTGAGTTCCTGGTACTTGCCGCACCATCTCTCTCCTAAGGCACATCTACACGATTCTAGGAGACCCTACTAGATTGTGTTCACCCTGCAGACAGGAGCCCTGTCTCATCCATTTCCTTATTCCCAAGTCTCAATCCCTGCCAACCCTAGGAGGGGCATCCAGCAGCCCTCCTCCTGTCTTATACTCCAAGCCTTATTCAAGTATTTGCCTTACCAGTGCCATCCTGCTTCATTGGGATGGCCCTCCTCCCCGGTCTGGGTCCAGTTCTCCTCCTGTGTGGTCCCCATTGCACCCTTACTGCTTATCATATTTCGACATAAAAACTCGTTCATGTGGAGTTCCCATTGTGGCTCAGTGGGTTAAGAACCTGACATAATGTCTGAGGACACAGGTTCGATCCCCAGCCTCTCTCAGTGGGTTAAGGATCCAGCATAGCTGCAAGCTGAGGTGTAGGTCACAGACATAGCTCAGATCTGGTTGCTGTGGCTGTGGCATACGTAGGCCAGCAGCTGCAGATTCCATTCGACCCTTGGCCTGGGGACTTCCATATGCTGCAGGTGCAGCCATAAAAAGAAAAAAAAAAGACAGGAAAGAAACTCTTTGATGTGCCTACCTCTCCCTTCAAACCATTGGTCACCAAACATTTTGATCATATCATCCTATTAGAAAATAGCTTTGAGCATATTTACTCAAATAAAATCTGGAGTACTATAAATAGGAAAGCTACATCTTTCTTCTGTTTGAGTTAAAGAATAAACAGAATTTTAACTGATAATGTTTTCTCCTGGCCCTCAATAACAATCTTGAGAGCTCCCCCACTGCTCTCAGCCGAGAATTCTGTGAGGACAGCAGGGGTGCTTTATTCCCTTTGTATTCTCAGAATCTGGGACAGAACTGAAAACTTAATAAATGAGTCAGTTTGCTCCATAGTGAGCACCTCCTGTGGGCCAGGCACATGCTAGGCACCGGGGATAGAAACAGCCCTGGCTGTTGTCATCATGGATCCTACAGACTAGCGGGTAGGCAGACACACATGATTTTCCAAACAAGTGTATCAAAGCAGCCGAGACAGATGCCGTGAAGAATGCTCTGTCCAGAACCACTGAATCATGAGAGCCTCAATCTGAGGTGTTTAATCTGCTACAGAGGGTCTGAGAAGGTTTCCCCAGGAAGAGGCTGCTTCAGCTGAGATCTCAAGGATGAGCAGAGCAAACTAGGTAAGGGGCGAAAGAACACTCCAGGCTAAGGAAACCAACGGTATGGACCAAAGTCCTGGGGCTGGATTGAAAAGCCTAAGTGGCAAGGACTAACAGATACTAATTAAACAAAACAAGAGGTGTTCTCCTTTGGCTCAGTGGTAATGAACCCAACTAGTAATCATGAGGATGTGGGTTCAATCCCTGGCCTCGCTCAGTGGGTTAAGAATCTGGCATTGGCGTGAGCTGAGGTGTAGGTCTCAGATACGGCTTGGATCCTGCATTGCTGTGGCTGTGACACAGGCCAGCAGCTGTAGCTCCGATTTGACCCCTAGCCTGGGAACTTCTGTACACCTCGGGTGTGCCCCACCCCCCCAAAAAAGAACACTGTAAATCAACTATAATGGAAAAAATAAAAATAATAGTAATAAAGAAAAATACCAAAAATGAGAGAACAAGCCCCAAAACAATGGCAAGTTCCTTTCCTCCCCTTTTCTCCTCTCCAATTTTCCAAACAGACTACCCCAAGCTTCTGAAGGGGTCACCCAGCCCTGCTACTTGCCCAGCCTCTGAGCCACGCGGAGCAGGTGGGCTCTCTGCCAGCGGCAGGCTCCCCTGCTTCTGAGAAGCCCCAAAGCCCCTGGAAGACACTCTTGCAGCCATGCACGTTGCCATGGGCACCACCAATCAAAGGCTCCTGGGCAGTTTAATTTTTTAAAGAGAGTGTTAAATATTTTACATTTTCTAACAGTACAGCTTCTTCCTTGCCTACAATGGAAAGGAAAACCCTATGACTCCCTGAACTAAAGATTTACGCAAAATAGACGCCAAACTACAAGACAGTTCGTGGGGGTGTGTACCCACGGTCAAGGGCATGCTCCGGGTGTTCCGGTTGCCCAGGCACGCGTTCCTTGCGGGAGCAACTTGGAAATTCAGAAGCACAGCCACAAAACCTCTTCCTCACTGGAGCGCTTTCGACCCCAAGAAGGGAGAATTATTTACAGTGATGCTGCAGGTGAGTGTTTAAATAGCTCGTGACTTTAATAATTAAAGATAAACCCAAGACTGTGGGTTGCAATGCATGCTGGCGGGCTGCGGGGCCTCCTCCTGCAGCAGCTGTCTTCAAGAGGAGCGGTATCTTCTATGAGTGCTCAGGCACGACTAACATTTCTCAGTTCCTGGGGGGCCTCACCCCCTCACACCTGCCAGTACTGGCTTACTCACGTCCGACATAAAGGCTTCCACAAAGTAAAGGCCAAATTGTCCTAAAAGGCCTGAGACCGCTTTGGCCCAGGCTCATGGGCCTGGCAACCTGATTTTCAGCAACCGCCACCCAGCCCTGCTTAGGCCCTGGGCTCTCCTGAGTCCCAGCTTTCTTCAGCTACTCTACTTCCTGTCCTACTGGGATTTTGTTTTCTCCGGAGCCTTATTCATTCTGTCCTGCTTAAAGCAGCCCAGTTCCCACTTTTGCCTTGGCTTTTCCATCCAGGTCCCTGGCCCGCTCTCAAGCCCACTTACTGCCCGGGCCACCAAGACAGCCACTCAGGTCTCCCAGATCCAGTTCCACCCAGTCTTTCTTACCTCATCCTTAGCTTCCAGATCCTGCTTCTGGTGGGCACTGACTATAAAAAGAGGCCCAAGCACAGACAAGTCAGCAGCGTGCATGCTACAGCAGCCTTGGGAAGACCTCCTTAGAGCAACCTACCAGGAAAATGTTCCCATTTTCTCTCCTGTTAATTTGTTAGCAGCAACTACAATCCCAGACCATTATTCTGGATTGGCAGGAAACAGTCACCCGACACTAGATTTGCCCTGACTCAAGACAAACTCTAAATGGAGAAGAGCAATCTGCAAATGCATTGCCTATTACTTACACATCAGCCAAGAAAAGCGCTCATGTGCACAGCCACCAGGTTCCACACACAGAATCCAGGCAAAGAGAGAAACTGTCAGGATTTCACAGGGTATGTCCTAGTGACCTTTCATACTGGGAAACCGAGTTCAAAGGCAGGCCTGCAGGCAGATGTTGATAATCGATGCAGAAGGCATTATATAAATGAGTAATGAGTTTCCACATCCGGGATCTACAAAGCGCCCATTTCTGATATAGGTGCCATGAGCCAGGACACCACCCATGATGAGTGAAAGTCAAGGTTCAAATGGGGATGAGATTGGCAGAGCCAGGTATAGATAAAGGTCAGTACTCCGGATCATTGGTATTGGTACTCAGGCAATATTTTTATGCCACACTGAGAATCTCAGTTGCCAGAAAGAGACCCTTCACAGATCATCCCTGGGTCCGTTATTACTGCACCCCCGACCTCGAGCCCATCACTGGCCTCTCTTTACTTCCTGCCACACGGGTTATGCAATTCAAGAGTGCCCTCACCACCCTCACACACTCTGTCCCACTAAAACCTTCCTCCCTTTGACTGTTCTACATTAAAAAGAAACTAAAAGTATCTAACAAGAAAATATAAACAACCTTTATTGCATCTTTGGTTTAAAAAATAAAGGCAGTAATATTAAACAAAACAAAACAAAAAAAGCTTCCCACTTCAAAACCTGAAACAAACCTGCAGGGGAAGACAAGAGTCAACCTCTCTGGCTGTTACTGAGAAAATCAGCTTGAGGGCGGGGCCTGTGTCTAAATCATTCACCAATATTTGTAACAAATGAAATGAGACGGTGGTTATTAAAGCACTTCTTAAACAAAAGTTCCCGGGGCTTCACTACCCTCCTGTCCCTGAGGCTAATAGTAGAGCTCTCTTATTCCTCGTCCACCAAAATGGGCACCTCCAAAATAGCAAGCTACATTTAGACAGACCTGCATGCTAGGGTGGGAAAGCAAATCACCGAGGAACAGAAACCTCCAGGAAAAGACCAGGATCCAACAGCTGAATCGCTGTCCCTTCTCTCTTCTGCACCCCTTCGACACGTCCCTCTGCTCCATGAGGGGCAATGGTCTGTGCCCGCACCCCCTCCACGGTGGGGAGGAGTGTCTGGGGACAGAAGAGAAGGCTGTGGGGAGGGGCAGACCAGGAAGAAGGAGACATCAAAAGGATTCCTGTTGCGAGCACCAGTGGCGAGCATGGGGCTGGGAGGGCTTTGTGAACATGTAGGCATTTTCACACCAGTTCACGTGATCAAACCAGCCACTGGCTTCGAAATATTCAGTTGTATTCAGTTACGCGTCCTTCTCCAGCTTTACAAACACAGCGTCACCTGCCAACGTTCTTTTTCCACTGAACACTCTCCTGTTTGAAGATGTCTCCCTGATTCCTCCAATGACTGCTGTCCCCTTCTCATTCTCAATACAGCAACCAGCATTATTGAGCGATTGCTAAGTGTCAGGCACAGTTCTAAAGTCTTAGTCCTGTGAAATAGGCACTCTTATTTTCTCCATTTTACAGGTGAGGTAACTGAGGCCCAGACTAGTAACCTGCCCCATAGGAAGCAGGAGAGCCAGGATGAGAGTCCAAGCAGCCTGAGTGCAGAGATCACACTTTTTTTTTTTTTTCTTTTTTGGCAAGGAATTGAATCCGAGCCACAGATGTGACCTACGTTGCAACTGTGGCAACACTGGATCCTTTCACCCACTATACCAGGCAGGGGATCGAACCCTTGCCTCTACAGCGACCGAACCACTGCAGTCAGATTCTTTTTTTTTTCTTTTTCTTTTTTTTGCCTTTTTTTTCTTTTTTGCCTTTTGTCATCTGAGGGCCACACCTGCGGCATATGGAGGTTCCCAGGCTAGGGGTCTAATAGGAGCTGTAGCCACTGGCCCACGCTGCAGCCACAACAACGCAGGATCCAAGCCGCATCTGCAACCTACACCACAGCTCACAGCAACGCTGGATCCTTAACCCACTGAGCAAGGCCAGGGATCAAACCTGCATCCTCATGTATACCAATCAGGTTCTTTTCCGCTGAGCCACGATGGGAACTCCAGAGAGATCACCTTCTTAATCACTCTGGTCCCGACCTCACCTCCGGGAGAGAAGAGACAAGCTCCAAGATTAGAGATCTGCTCCCAGCTCAGGCCCATCCAGCCATGTGACCTTAAACAAATCGCTTTTCTGTGCCTCATCTGCCTCAACTGTGAAACAAGGCTAGTCACAGGTGCCTGGTCTAGAAACAGAGACTTTTAGCTCTGTGGTCCAGCATCGCCTAAGAGAATGCCCTGTGATGATGGAAACGTTCTATATCCGTGCTGTCCATATGGCAGCCACTCATTTCTGTGGCTGTGGAGCACCTGAAATGAGGTTAGTGTGACCGAGACACTGAATTTTAAATTGCATTTCATTTTCATTAATTTGAACAAATAGGCATGTGGCTAGTGGCTACCATATTGGAAACTCAGCTCTAGTCTATAAATCCCAGGGTGGCAGGTGCCATTTTTCTTTGGTCACTGCTGTATTCGCAGAGCCCAACAGAGACCCTGGTCTGTGGTGGGGGCTTACTAACTATTTGTCGAACAAATCAAAAGCCAATGACTTTTCAGGTGCCCTAATATGACCTCATCGGCACAGAAGCACTGATTCTTTAGGTTCCTGCTCCATGGACAGTGACCCTCAGCATGACAAAGAGCTCAGGCCTCCCAAAGCAGAAGGGAGCAGCCCTCAAGATGAAAAGCCACAGAGGCAAATCTTCTAAAAGTTCTACGGAGCGAAATCTATCTCCCGGGTAGCTCTACTTACCAGCCCTGGAGCATTAGCTCACAGGTCTGGGAAAACCAAAATAAGTTTTCAAATAGCACTTAAACATTTAAAAAAAAAAAAAAACTACAAATACAGAATTAGATCTGTAATTCATTTCCTTAGTCTGAGTCCAGTCTTAGCTCCTAACACTATGAGGCTGATTAAACAACTACATGACTGTGATCTACTTGGGGGGAACAATACACTAGTGTCAAGGCTGGGGCCCAGAACTGCTATCTCCGCTGACTTAATGCATTCAAGGCCCCCACCTCCATAGGAGAGCCGAAGCATGTATAGCTAGACTCCCAACAAGCGAAGCCTCGTTCTCAAGGTTCAGGGATCCTGGCGGAGCAACTCATGTTTTCATACTTCCTTGATGTACTCTTTCTAAGCGGAAAAAAAAAAGTCTAACGTTTTTCCATACATCCTCTACGGGCCAAGGGCTGTGGCAGATACAGGAGATACAAGGACGGCCATGGTGTTGGTGGTACAGTGGTGAGCACAGCTGCCTCCCAAAGACGGCTATGACGCAGCCCTCACAAGGAACCCAGAGTCTAAAAGAGAAGGAGGTGAAAGCTGCAGAGTACTAACCCTGCGCAAGTCACCGAACGACGATCAGGAGAAAAACATATAAGCCAAACACGATCAGTTCAGTGGGACACATGGCGTAACAGACACACGTATCAAATACTGAACTAAAGAGATACCTGGAGGGACCCCGGGGCTGCACCGTGCCTTGCACACGGGTGCAGTGAACTGAATCAAATCTTGACCAGCAGCTCATTTGAAGGCTGAGGAAATCACAGCCCAGAGAGGTCAAGTGACTTCTCAAGGTGACCCGGGTAGCTAGCAATGAAGCTGGAGATGGCACCCGGGCCTTGTCACTTACCAGTCCAATTGTCTGTGATCCATCTTACGGTGCTTCCTGTCCAGCACTACATGGGGAGAGTGGGAGGATCTGCTGGCTGCTTGTTTATTACATCTATCTCAGAATAAACAATGGATTTAATTTTATATGACTGTATTTAGAGACTCTCTTGAAATCCGAGGACTAACTGCATGCATACCACCGTAGAATCATGCATCCAATCATTTTAGCAAACATTTCTTGGAAAAATACTATAGATCAGACACCTGTTTAAAGGCCTGGATAACGAGATGAAACAAACTTACAGTCAGATCAGAACACCCACAATATCTCTGCTCTACCAGAACCCCACAAAAAGGACAGTAGAGGAATTTACTTTTTAATAGAAAAGAGACAATGGCAGACAAGATATGTTAACAGAATTCTGGAAGACAGAGAGCTGATTGCCATGTGGTCACTGATCCAGGTTTCTGCTTCCTCTGCTCTGTTGAGTCCAAGTAGAGGAGAAAAGCACAGAACAAATGGTGACTTATGCCACAGAAACAGAAGGCTCAGGAACAGGAGGCACCAAAGAACTGTGAGGGAAGAAGCAGGAGGGGACTGGGAAGAAGGGAGCCTGCTAAAAGTCAGTGCAAGGAGCAATCAGACCCCAAGGTCCCTCCTGCCATCTGCGCAGTCTGGGGACCTCCCTCCCTGGGCCAGCAGGAGGTGGAGGTTCACTGTTTGGGCAAATTACACCACAGACTCTGGATTCAGACACAGTTGAGGGAGGTGGGGAGAGAGGGGGACAACGTTCTGGAAACAGACAGACTGAGTGAAAGTCTGCATACCAAACAGGGTATCCAGCCTCCTTGCCCATCAAGGCTCCCAGAAGGAACAAGAAACAGGTTGTTACACCCCCAGGCAAACTCCTCTCCAGGAAAACCCAACATTCTGGGGAAAAGATCTATAGGTACTGACATCTAGGTGTTCCCAGTAGATAAAAGGGAGGCTCTCTCCTGAATCAGCCTACACGGAAGTTCACAGCCCCTTCCTTGTCCAATCCAGATGTCCAATCAGCATTTTAGTATCCACTCTTAAAATATAAACAGACAGTCAAGGATCAGCATACACGGAAGGATGGTTCCAATGGGAAATACAGTAACAGAAGCAGAAAAAGGGACTTGGGGGAAACAAAGACAATGCAGGGGAAGCAGGAAAACACCCAAAGCAAAGCAAAACAAAACAAGTATACGTGAATTTATTGCACCCATGAAACAAGAACAAGATGTTATTTAGAAAAGGAAGGAAGGAACGAAGGAGGAAGGAAGGGAGAAAAGTGAGCCTTCATAGAACTAGAAAATTCTAGAAGGTAAAACATGCAAAAATGTTGCATGCAAAACCATGATAGCCTAAAGAAAACATTCAAATGGCTTATAAAGGATAAAGCTGAAGATACATCTCAAAAAGTAAAACAAAAATTAAAATGGAAAACAAGGAATAGAAGATTTTAAAATTACAAACCTGACCCAGGACATCCAATATTCAACTAACAGGAGTTCCAAAAACAAAACACACACAAAAAAAAAGGAGAAAAGGAAATTAACAGAGAAAAATATAAGAAAATGTCCCCAAGCTGAAGAAGGTCAAAAGAGCTTACCAAGGACCGAGTGTAATAATTTTCAAAACAAGAATAGTCCAAATACAGGGAAAGAGAAAGAATCCTAAAACTTTCAGCAAGAAAAAAGCAGGTTGGAGTTCCCGCTGTGATGCAGTGGGCTAATGATCTGGCTCGTCCCTGTGGAGGAACCAGTTTGATCCCCGGCCCCACTCAGTGGGTTAAAGATCCGGTGTTGCAGCTGCAGCACAGGTCACAGCTGCAGCTGGGATTTGATCCCTGGCCCAGGAACTTCCAAATGTTGCAGGTGTGGCCAAGAAAGAAAGAAAAGAAAAAAAAGCAGGCTACTCGTAAATGATCAAGAATCAGAATGCCATCCAAATGATGACATGGATATTGGAACTCAGGAAACAGTGGAGCAATGCCTTCAAAATTCCAGGCGAAAATGCTTTCAACCTAAAATTCTAAACAAATCAAACCACCAATCAAGTGTGAACGCAGAATAAAAACAGTTCGAACACGCAAGTCTGAGGTGATTGACTTGCCCAACCCTCCCTTGGAAACTCCTAAGAACTAAATCAAGAAACAAGACACAGAGCAGCTAAGCCAGAACAAGGTGAGGGAATCCCCAGGATGAGTCACGCCTGCGCTTAGAGGCCTCTCGGCCCAGGACAGAGCAGCGGGAAGGAGGGAAATGCATCCATCCAAGGGAAAAAAAAAGAAAAACTGTAGTAAAATAAAAGGGAACATGTGTTATAAAACAGATGTTTTAAAATGCTGTCAGAAACTCTGAAAATTAGTAATAAGTAAGTATAAAGGAAACAATTGAGAAAAAAAGCAATTATTAACACTAAAAACAACAAAAAAAGACGTACAAGAAAGCAAATGTCATTATAACACAACTGCAAGTCTCAGCCATGAACACTATTTACACAGTCAAAATAATATAAGTATTGACTATCAGTGTAACCAAAGACTGTCACACAACCACACTGGGGGCACATGAAGGAAGGCAAGTATGTGGGGAGGGGAGGGCAAAGAGGAGAATAAGGGCTCTTCTAACCCACAGTAGGACAACAGCAGTATCAGGAGAAACAGCTAAAAGGGCTGGAAGTGCCTGTGGTAGGCAGAATAACAGCCCCTCAAAGATGAAGAGGCCCCTATCCTAATCCCTGAATCCATAAACCTGGTACATGGCAAAGGGGAATAAATGTTGCAAATGGAATTCAGGGTGCTAATCCAGTGAACTGAAGATAGGGAGACGATCCTAAGTTACCAGGTGAGCCCAAAGTGATCACACGGGTCCTTAAAAGTGGAAGAGGGAAGGAGGAGAAGGGAGTGGGAGATATGATGATGCTGAACGTCAGAGATGCCTGGGAGGGCTCCACCTGCCCCCGCTGGCTTGGAAGAGGCTGGGAGGGTCCACGGGCCAAGGAACGCAGGCAAGACGCAAGGAAGAGGAGGCAGCCCTGAAGACCCTTCCCAGACTTCTAATCCACACAACTGTAAGAGAAATTTGCGTTGCTTGAAGCCACTCCGTCGTCGGTGGTAATCTCTTACTGCAGCAACAGAAAATCATGTCCAGTGACTGACCCTGAGGAGTGGGGCACCAGGCAGGATGAGGAGGAGTGACAAAGCCTTCTTTACAAGCCTTGCAGTGTTATTTGACTTCTAAAATTAGATATATATGTAATTCATATAAATGACTTTCATACAAATTAAAATTTCATTTTAAAAGAGATAAAACACAAAGTTTGTCTTGTTGGATCTCACAATCTGGTAGAGAAGACAGACAGGGAACTAGCTTTGTTGAAAGGCATACACAGGAAGAAAGCACCTCTTGGAGGCATGCAGGGCATCTGAAAGAACAGGAGTCCACCAGCCAAAGGAGAAACAGGCCTTCTGGTGAGGGAACAAAGACCAGGGGGAACGTGGAAGAGTCCTGAATGACTGGGACATCACTGGGTCTGAGAGCCAGCAGGAGAGGCTGGGTGGGCAGTTCCCAACACCATGAGTTTGAAGCCAGCCCCGCCCCTGACTTCCCTGGCTGGGGTGCGGGACCTGTTGTTCATATTTTGGGCAGGTATTGAGACACGAAGATCCAAGACAGGCACAATATTTTCCTGGACTGTCAATTGTACTACACAGTAATGCATTTTATTTTATTTTTTTAATTTATTTATTTTTGTCTTTTGAGGGCCGCACCCACGGCATACGGAGGTTCCCAGGCTAGGGGTCAAATCGGAGCTACAGCTGCTAATCTACACCACAGCCACAGCAATCCCAGATCCAAGCCGAGTCTGCAGCCTACACCACAGCTCATGACAAAGCCGGATCCTTAACCCACTCAGTGAGGCCAGGGAACGAACCCACATCCTCATGGATCCTAGTCGGGTTCATTAACCACTGAGTCATGACTCGGAAACTCAAACAGTAGTGCATTTTAAATACTTTTATACCAAAACCGGCACAGAGTTATTACAGAATACAAAACTCACATGAGTTTTTTTTTTTTTTTTGTCTTTTCGCCTTTTTTTTTTTTTTTCCCTAGGGCCGCATCTGCGGCATATGGAGGTTCCCAGGCTAGGGATCTAATCAGAGCTGTAGCTGCCGGCCTATGCCACAGCTGCATCTGCAACCTACACCACAGCTCACAGCAACGCTGGATCCTTAACCCACTGAGCAAGGCCAGGGATCAAACCCGCAACCTCATGGTTGCTAGTTGGATTTGCTAACCACTGAGCCACAGTGGGAACTCCAAAACTCACATGAGTTTTTAACACTAGAGACTTCAAGGTGACTTCTTGTTTGAGAGGCCCACTAAACTATCTGCTGACCACTGAGCATCAAGACTCAATCTTCTCTATAATTAAAAAGAGTCAGAAGAAAGTTTAAAGCGCTACAACACGCATCCATCAAAGCAACTGGGACTTCACACCAGCAACTTGTCACTGGCTGCCTACACTCCCTGTGTCACCACAAGATGCCTTTTGGGTCCCAACACTAATGGGAAAGTTGAGAAGCATCTCATTCTTTCTCAAGGGGTCTCAGTTCTGTGACTGCCAGGTGGGTTAGCTCAGCCTGGAGAAAGAAAGAAAACTGTCACACTGAATTTTTCCTAGATGTCCTCCCTTGGCCATAAGCCTGCCCATCCCCACCCCCACCCCACTCCCACCCCAACTCTAAGCATTACCAGAATCACTGATTCCATTACCAGCTCTACCATCAGCACCCCCAGCCCCTTAGAGTACAGGTCTCTGCTAAAGAATACATTGCAGACACTCTTTCCATGGAAGGAAGTCAAGAAATAGGACACATCTCTTGGGAGAGGGTGCCCCTTGTGTTCACAATACAAGGGTGGAAACTTTTTCTATTGTTGTAGCTGTTTTTATTATAAAAACAATAATATCCACATGACAGTGGGCTGGGAATTTTTTTTTTTCTATAAAGAGCCACTACTGACCACAGAAGAGTAACAGAAGGGAAAAAAATCAATGGAAGGCCACACAGAAGTAAAAAGCCATTTAATTGGGTTTGGTTGGTTTGTTTTTTCTGTAAAATACCCATACACACATTCAAAGAAGTGACCTCAACTGATTTCAAATTAAGAACAGAGAGGATGCAAGTTTAATAACACAACAAATAAATCCAAATACACTGCAGAGCTATGTTACTGACAGGAAATAAAGGATGGGGGAGGAAGACAAAGAAAAAGATACACTAGGAGGAGGGAAAACAATGTATAGAGGGGTGTGTGGGAAAAGAGGGATGGGAAGACAGCAAGATACAGGCACAGACAGACACACGTGTTGTGACCGTTTACAAGAGGGAACAACCTAAGGATCCACAGAGACACTTCCTAGGCCAAAGTAAATTACACTGTACATGGTCAGCTGTTGGCTTGGACTATGGACTTCAAAGTATCATCACCGTTTTCCTTGCCTCTGAAGGGTTACTAGGCTGATTAACCACTGTTCACAGCTCTTTAACTGCTCACTGAAACATTCCAAGGCTTAGCTCAGGCCGCAGACCAGAAGCTCCCTCCAAATGAGCTACAGTTCGGTAACTCAGTCATCTCCAAGTATCTGCTCTGAAAGCAGAGTTCATGAAGCGCTATTACAGAAAACACTGTTTCATACAATGTACGAAGCACCAACCAGAGTCAAAGGAGGGAATGAAGTTTGAGTTGAAAAGAAATTCCATGGAAAACCATTTTTTAATTGTGCATCAATTTCAAAACAAAAAAACTGGAACCTCAGCAGAACGGGTTCCCACCTCAGCATTCTCCAGCATCACTCCTGACTTGCCTATGTTCAGGTTCCTTCTGCATGCCCCACTGGTTCCAAAGCCCTGAGCTGGCCCTGAAGCTGAAGCAGCCTCCACCACCCACTGTAGTCTAGGAGTCAACAGAGATCCCAAGGAGACTCCAAGTCAATCCCAGCCCTAGACCAGCTCTGTCCACCCACCTCAACCCCTGTCTAAGCCAAGCCTCTCCTCACTTACTTCATTGTAAGGCCAAAGAAATCTGCTAGTTCACAGCTGATAGAGCCTCCTCCTTCCAGCTCCATCCCCATTTTCCTCTAAGCCTGGAGTCTGTCTTTTCCCATTGCTCATCTGACCTGCCCCTGACCTCCCACCTGGTCTGTTTCCCCAACCTCTCCCTTTTTCTGCCCCTAATTTCTCCCTGCTTTCCTCTCTCCCACCTGAATATCATCTCTAGCAGAGGAAGAGGGGTTTAGGAGATGTATCTACAACACAACACCTAGAATCTATCCACCTGGGTTTCTGCCTGGCTCTGCATCTTGCTAGCTATGTGACCTTGAACAAATGGCCAAGCCAACTAACCCCTCAAATTCCTCAGTGGGGGGGGGGGGCCAGACCTGGCAATCACAGAGGTCTCTTCCAACTCTCGGGTTCTAAAATACCTAAACACTCACCTGTACCACCATAAATAAAGCAGTGAGTGAAAAATACACAGGAAGAGAGAATGAATTACAGAAACTCTCTTTCCTCAGCAATCTGTCATTCCACCTAGTCTCCCCAATCAACCACCTACACTGAGGGGCTGTGCCTCTCACTCTGGGCTGTTCTAGCTCTAAATCGTTTGGATATGGTAAAACCTCATGAATCACACTGATCAAGGAGCAGATGAATCTGAATCCAACAGAAGCCTGAGTCCTGGAATGCTTCTTTTGTGCCATCAAGCAATACTGTGAATTTAGCATCAGCTTAGCAGACGGGAAAGGAATCTAGAAATGCCATCACACACTGTACTTGTGAATTTAAGAACAGTAATGCTGTCGGTAAACAATCTTCTCCGAAGCCTTCCACTTCCCCAGAGGACCCGTGCCCAGAGAGCAGAAGGCGCTAGCCAAAAGCCCGGAGGTTGGTAGCCTGGATCAAAGCCAGCTGTCCAGCTTCGGGTCCAGAGCACCTCCACCGAAGCTTTTTGAGACCATCCATTTTTCTTTTTCAGAGAGAGAGAGATTCAATCCCAAATTACCAGTGAGTGTGTCCTCTACGGCAAAATCTATTTCCAAGTCCCCGGAAAGGTCCCGAGCTAGGTTTGGATGACCCGATGATTACTAATGCTGCCTAACACAAGCTTGCTTTCCTGAACCCTGCCCATTCATTCTCTGCAAAGAAAACCCCAGACTCTGCTATCTATATATGGAACTCTATTTTGGAGAAGGGAGAGCTAAACAGGTCTCCGTTCTACCATTACGAAGTATCTGCTCCTCCTTTCCCATAACTCCTACCTCACTTCCCAACATTCCCAATACCTTCAGAAAAGTTCGCAGAAAACTCTCCAACTAGAATAAAAGAAAGTAGGTAAGAGGAGAAAAGAGCCAAGAGAAGGTGAGTGTCAAAGGGAGGGCTGACAAAACCCTGCCAGCTCTTCACCCTAAGGGCTGGAAAGCATTTCTTTTCAGTTGCTAATACCCTACCGGGAAGTCGGGGAGCAAGTTCAACTCAGCGCCCTCCAGCAGAGAAATGAGCTCCCTGCGACCTCTGGAGAACCCTTTCCTAACCAGCCACACTAACAATGCCCAGGACAGAGGTACCAAACAGACCGAAACTTCCAGGCCCTCCTCTCAGGCCAACAGCCTGAAACACCAGGGCTTGGATGGCAAGGAGCTATTTAAGGCAGCCTCAAGAGGGTGGAGCAGAAAAATTACTGGCAGCATCCTTCTCTACCCCTCCCTCACAACGTACACACGTACACACGTACACACACACACACACACACACACATACCCTATCGCTTTGCAGTCACCCATCTACCTCACCTGTCTCTAAGGGCTGTAGATCTGGAGTCCCCAAATGTCCAGCATGTGCTTTCTGTCATTGAGGCTGCTGTCTCCATCTGCTGACCACCCTACTCTTAACCCACCCCCTTCTCAATCACCACCAAGCCATCTTTTCTATCAAAAACACAAAACTGAATCTAGAGGAGCTCAAAAACCAAGGAGCAGTGCGCAGACAGACAAGCCCTCCCTGGCCTTGGGTGGGGGGCGGGGGTTGATGTCAAAAGCCTAACACGCCAGACAGATTCCATGATATTTCTAGATGAACCTCCCTCCTATCAACGGTGAAATCAATTAGGGCAATTTCATTCAGTAGGTCTGCCCTGTGACAAGAGGGACAACCCAGCGCTCAGTTTAAAACAAAAATCCAAAGGCTCAGCCAGAACATGCTGGGAAAATCCAGGGTCTGGATAAAACGAGCCCCGCTCTGTGTGATCCTTTCCTCTTTTATGTAGCAATGTAAAAGCATAATAAATTCTGCCTGCCCGAAGAAAGCATGGATTGGTGAATTTCAAAGCCATCTTAAGACCGCGGATGCACGGGGATGCAGATTTCAACAGCACATACTCCCATGAAAAAAAAACGTAATGACTTCAAGCCTTTTCCCTCCTCTATCTTGAATGGCGCTAACGTTTATGAAGGAAGCCACCTCGGAAAGCAACCAGAAGAGATCTGGGGATGCCAAGGAATTAAGAGAAAGGAGTTGCTTTCTGTCCATTTCAGGAGCTGGCTAGCAAGATGCTGCCTGTCACTCTGAGGGATGAAGGAACATGGGCGGATGAACAGGCACCGGCGTCCCCGGACACGGCGACACACACACACACACACACACACACACACACACACACATTCTGGCGGGTCCAAGGCCAGATCCGTAGTCCTTGCGCCCCTCCCGCCGCCCTCTCCTCCACAGGGATGCTGATGAATGAACACACCTGAGCCGCCTCCATTCTGCTGCTCGCTCCCTTCTTCCTCCTCTGGCTGCTGCAGAGGAGCCCCTCCTCGGTAGTTTCACTTTACAGGGCAAACCCACCCAAGCTTTGATGTCTCCTCCACCCACCCATGTTGCAGCCAGCCTGAAGTAGGCGGACATTCTCTCCTAACAGAGGCCATGATCTCACATACCCCCACCTACCAAAAAAAAAAAAAGCCTGGAATCCCTCAGAACCTCTGCACCCTGGAGAACTTTTCTTTAAAGACTGGGGATCCAGCAAGCAGGCAGGAAGGAGGATTCCGCCGAGGAGGGCCACGGTTTTCCCCGTAACCACGGAGGATGCTCTGGGGGAGGGGGTCCCCCAAATCCTTCCAACAGCTGGCCCTTTAAACGCGCCTCCTCCGAGCACGGAACAAAGGCGCCGCCCGCAGGGGCCGGGCCGGCGCACGCCCACGGCGCCGGCGCTGCAGATCAGGGGAGCTCGGGCTGAGGGACTGCTGGCGCGGGCTTACCTTGCGGGTCTCCGGGCTGGCGGGCCGGCTGCGCGCGTCCTGCTCCACTCGCACTACACGCCGCAGTTGGCCCCGCTCTGTTTTTCTGGGACTCGGGGCTGACTTCACCGACACTCCGCGTCCGGCCAATGGGCTGCGGTGGCCGCCCCCTCATTAGCATGCGTCTGGAACTGTCCACTCCCGCGGCGCCCGGGAGGTGAGCGGTGGTAGGGGGCGTGGCCAGGCCTGGCTGTGACAGGAAGGGGCGTGTGCGCCAATGAGAGGTGAGGAAACGCCGCGCCGCCCAGCCCCTCGGCACTGTGAGCCCGGCGCGCGAGCCCGCGAATCTCCGGCCGATAACGTGCACGCGGTTCCAGTAACCCTTTCTTTCCTGGCGGGCCTCGAGCTGGGCCAGAGGCGGGAGGGACACGCCCTCTGGTCCTACACAGGCTCTGGTCCTACACAGGGGTCCCCCGCGGAGAACTGGGAAGGAACCATAGACAAAAAAACTGCAAACCTGTCTTGAGTGCATATAACTTACTTAACCCCTGTGTCCCAGTTTGCTTATCTTTAAAATGGTATGGTAACAGTACCAATTTCGAGGGATATAGAGAACATTAATATAAAGTATGTAAAGCGTTTTGATCAGTGTCTGGCCATCGCGCTACACAAGTGTTTGCTATCATATACTGTATACTACCCAGTGTACTTAATGATTCCTAGCTTTTCTCTCATTTAATCCTCATTGTTTTATGAGTCGCCATTACTAATTCATATTTTTCAGCTGGGAAAACTGAAATGGTTTAAGTGGCTTGGTCAATGTCACACAAAACCCGGTGTAATTGGGATTTGAATCCAGACTCTGCAATTTCATTCAGGCAACACGTTAAATAAGCAGCTCCATAGCAGCTATATGCTAGGTCCTGAGGCTATGAAGAAAATAACAATCAAGACCTCTCCCCTCAGGAAGCTTCCAGTTTTATGAGGGAGACAGAAATAAACAAGCGAATAAATAAAAAAGATCGGGAGTTCCCATTGTGACTCAACGGCTTAAGAACCCAACTAGTAGTATACATGAAGATGCGGGTTCCATCCCAGGCATTGCTCAGTGAGCTAGCAATCCAGCATTGCGGCAAGCTGCCGGTGGGTGGGTCCGAGATGCCGATCAGATCTGGTGTAGTCGTGGTGCAGGCCGGCAGCCGCAGTCCTATTTCAAACCCTAGCCTGGGAACTTCCATATGCCCGGTTGCACCGGTAAAGAGACACACACAAATGCACACACACAAATGCACACACACAAGCGTCTGCAATGTAAAAAGTAAAGTAAATAAAACAGAACAGTGGAAAGAAAAATGCTTTGCCTGATGGGTTCAGCTAACCAGTCTGTTACCATCCTGACCATCTCCATTCCTCTCAGTGTTAACAAAAAGGAAACAGGGGACTCAGAGAGGGGAAACTTCTTGCCCAAGGTCAGGGCTGACAAGTACTTGGCCTGGAATTTGCTCTCTCCACACCTAGCTTCCCACATCCCTGGGGCACCCCTGAATGTGGAGCAATCACCCCTTGAGCTGAACGCTGATTTTTGTCAGCTGCCCTTGGCCAGAATCTTCAGCTATACCACATTCCCAGTTAACAGGCGCTGTGTGCAAGAGAAAGAAAGACTTTGATGACTGCACAGGCGGATGGGAAACACATCTGCTAAGGTTCTTGGATGTCGAGGAACAGAGACAAGTCTTTGCTGAGTCCCTGCTGTCCTCTGCTGTGTAAAGGAAAAAAAAAAAAAAAAATATATATATATATATATATATATATATATATATGTCTCCTAGCTGCGTCAGAGCTTATTCTACAACTGAAGAGACAAGAAACCAATAAATAACTACCCAATCTAGGGAGTCCCCAACCCAAGCCTCTCCCAAATTGCACCTCATCCTGCTGTTGTACCAAAAAATACTCACTATGCTTCCTAGGCTCTACTTCACGATCTAGGTGAGAGCGTTCCCCCTGGGCCTGTAAAGTAATAAAACAGCTAATATGCTCATCCCTCATTTTCTGCAGGGGATTTGTTCCTAAAGTCTCAGTGCATCCCCAGATCTGAGGATGATCAAGTCCCTTATTTAAAATGGAATACAGGAGTTCCCGTCGTGGCTCAGTGGTTAACGAATCCAACTAGGAACCATGAGGTTGCAGGTTCAATCCCTGGCCTCGCTCAGTGGGTTAAGGATCTGGCGTTGCTGTGAGCTGTGGCGTAGGTCGCAGATGCGGCTTGGATCCCGCATTGCTGTGGCTGTGGTATAGGCTGGCGGCTACAGCTCCAATTAGACCCCTAGCCTGGGAACCTCCATATGCCGTGGATGCGGCCCTAGAAAAGGCAAAAAAAGACAAAAAAATAAAAATAAAATAAAACGGAATACAGTCAGCCCTCCATATTGGTGCATTTCACATCCTCAGATTCAACCAAGTCCAAATCAAATTTGATCACGTTTGATTTGGTTCAATCTGCAGATGTGAACCCTGCATATACAGAGGGCTAACCTCATGTCTAGCCTGCTATGCACTATAATGTATTTATGCTAAGAGCTTTACATGCATTAAATCACTGACCCCACACAGCAACCCCAGAAGAGAATGCTATTTGAGTTTATCCACAGAGAAGGAAAATAAGGCTAGAGAAACTAAGTAAATTGCCTACCCAGCAGATTCAGGGTAACACAACTTAGAACAGCAAAAAAAAAATTTTTTTCAGAACAATCTAAATGTTCAGTTTCAGTGGACTAGTTAAGAAAATTACTGTACAACCATACGTCAAAATATCATACAGCCATGAAAAATGAAAAGGCCTAGTGACTAACACAACAATGCTTATATTACTGAATGGAAAAGTAGGTTGAAAAGTCATTTTCTGCTGCAATCCTATTAAAACTGTTTCTTGTGAGATTATCAGTAATTTTTTCTCAATTATATTTTTCAGTTTTTTTCTTCATAAACATCTATCAAATTGTTCAATGAAAATAAAACAAAATAATCTTAATATGAAAAATCAGACTCTACCTGTGGAGATTCCCTCTCTAGGCAAGGTCACCTCTGTAGGTGGGAAACTGCCTGGGGGAATCTTTAATAAGTCCTTGCCTTCCTCTGCTGGTTTCAAGTCTGTATGTCATGAGGGTTTGTGAGATAAATGGGAAAATGCTGGAAGGACAAGAGGGAAGGGGAAAAGAGAAGCCAAAGAGAAGAAAAATCCTACTGTCTCTGAAGGCTCATCATCTCAAATCTCTCCTCCAAGAAATGTTCAGAATCATGGTCTAATAACCTTTTAACAATGAAAGTGACCCAAGAAATCATCAAGGGTGTTCATGTCAATTCCGTTTTCTCTAGACATTCACTGATGCATCTGAGTAGCAGGCCCTGTGCTAGGAGCTGGAGAGACCTGACTCCCTATGTCCCTAAGGTAACGCCGAGGGACGCAGAGGCCCAGGGATATCCAGCTTCACAGGGGCGCTAAGAAGGGTCCCACACTTGGTTTATTGATTTGCTCTCACCATCTTGGAAGTCTTCATTTTGAGCAAGAAACCCCACATTTTCATTATGTACCAAGCCCTATAAATTATGTGGCCTGTCCTGGGGAGGAGAAATACCAAGACCTTATTAGTATATCAGTGACTGAGCCTGGAGTAAAGCTCGGGGCTTTCCACTCTTATCCTAACCATTCTCTTATATCATATGGCCTCATTCTTGGTTCCCCAGGGAAATGTGTGCAGTCCCTGCTTTCCAGCCCTACAGCACTTCATTTATTCCTTTCTCGTGGAATTTACCATATTTGGCATGAACTCATAGATGTATGTGGGTAGTCTTATTCCTCATCCTCGCTCCTCACCAGATTGTAAATTCCATGAGGTCCTGGCTTGTGTCTGCTCATCTCAAACAGTGCTTAGCGCTGTGCTTTACACACTGTTAAAAATGTGCTTACATTTAATTTAATCTTATTAGTAACTCCTTGTTTTCTCTTCATGTGCATCAGATTACTCCCAGCAGTCCTTCCGCTGTTGGAAAGAAATAAAAATATCAGGCAGGAGGATCAAACACAAAAACAAGGGTCATAAACATGCTGTAGGAAGCATCCCGCAAGAAGGCCATAAGTGAGGCATTGGGACAGGAGATAGCAGGATTTTCTGCAGTGCAGCCCAGAGCTGTCAGTCTGTCCTCCATCTTCAGGGTCACATGCCCTAGGGGAGGGGGAAAGAAGATGATCTAGAGATGGCAAGAAGCATAGCTGTTAAGCCTGTGGGCAGAATCTTGGCTCGAGTACCTAATGTGGAACTCTTGTGCAAGTTCTTGGTCCTTGTGTGCTGTAGATGAGAGCATGCATGTAAAGTGCTTATACGCTGCCTGACAGATAAGCACTCATTAAGTGGGCGTTATTATTAGTATTACTAGGAGGCCAAGTTGTAAAAGATGCTTTCTTTTTTTTATTACTCAGTGAAATTTTACTACATTTATAGTTGTATAATGATCACCACAACCAAATTTTATAGCATTTACATCCCAAACACCCAGCCCATCCCCCCACCCCCGAACCTGTCTCATTTGGAAAACATAAGATTTTCAAAGTCTGACAGTCAGTATCTGCTCTGCAAAGAAGTTCATTGTGTCCTTTTTTAAGATTCCACATGTAAGTGATAGCATTTGATGTTGGTGTCTCATTGTCTGACTGACTTCACTTAGCATGATAATTTCTAGGTCCATCCATGTTGCTGCAAATGCTGTTATTTCTTTCCTTTTAATGGCTGAGTAATATTCCATTGCGTATATGTACCACAGCTTCTTTATCCACTCCTCTGTCTATGGGCATTTAGGTTGTTTCTATGTCATTGTATAGAGCGCTGCAATGAACATTGGAAGACATGTGTCTTTTCGAGTCATGGTTTTCTCTGGATAGAAGCCCAGGAGTATGATTGCTGGATCAAATGTTAATTCTATTTTTAGTTTTCTGAGGAATTGCCATACTGTTTTCCACAGTTTTTGCACCAATTTACACTCCCACCAACAGTTTATTAGGGTTTCCTTTTCTCCACACCCTCTCTAGCACTTAATGGTTTGTAGACATTTTGATGATGGCCATTCTGTAAGGTGGTACCTCAGAGTGGTTTTGATTTGCATTTCTCTAATAATGAGTGATGTTGAATATCTTTTCCTGTGTTTTTTTGGCCATCTGTATGTCTTCTTTGGAGAGCTGTCTGTTTAGATCTTCTGTCCATTTTTCGATGGGGTTGTTTGTTTTTCTGGTATTGAGCTGCAAAAGGTGTTTATAAATTTTGGAAATTAATCCCTTGTCAGTCTCTTCATTTGCAAATGTTTTCTCCCATTCTGTGGATTGTCTTTTCGTTTTATTTAGGGTTTGCTTTGCAGAAAGTGCAGAAACTTTTAAGTTTAATTAAGTCCCATTTGTTTTTTTGTTTGTGTGTATGTTTGTTTTTGCTTTTCAGGGCCATACCCGCGGCATATGGAGATTCTCAGGCTAGGGGTCCAATCAGAGCTACAGCCGCCGGCCTATGCCACAGCCACAGCAAAGCAGGATCCAAGCTGCATCTGCCACCCACACCACAGCTCACAGCAACGCCAGATCCTTAACCCACTGAGCGAGGCCAGGGATTGAACGTGCAACCTCATGGTTCCTAGTCAGATTAGTTTCCACAGTGCCATGACAGGAACTCCCTGTTTATTTTTGCTTTTACTGTCATTACTCTAGGAGGTGGATCTGAGAAGATGTTGCTGTGGTTTATGTCGGAGAGCGTTTGGCCTATGTTTTCCTCTAAGAGTTTTAAACAATCTGGTCTTATATTTAGGTCTTTAATCCATTTTGAGTTTATTTTTGTGTATGGTGTTAGGAAGTGTTCTAATTTCATTCTTTTACATGTGGCTGTCTGGTTTTCCCAGTACCACTTATTGAAGGGGCTGTCTTTTCTCCATTGTACATTCTTGCCTCCTTTGTCACAGATTAATTGACTGTGGGTGTGTGGGTTTAATTCTGGGCTTTCTATCCTGTTCCACTGATCTATATTTCTGTCTTTGTGCCAGTACCATACAGTTTTGATGACTGTAGCTTTGTAATATAGTCTGAAGTCAGGGAGCCTGATTCTTCCAGCTCCACTTTTCTGTCTCAGGATGGCTTTGGCTATTCTGGGTCTTTTGTGCTTCCAAACAAACTTTAAAATATTTTGTTCTAGGAGTTCCCATCGTGGCTCAGTGGTTAATGAACTCGACTAGTATCCATGAGGACACAGGTTCGGTCCCTGGCCTTGCTCAGTGGGTTAAGGTCTGGCGTTTCCATGAACTGTGGTGTACACAGATGCAGCTGGGATCCCAAGTTGCTGTGGCTGTGGTGTAGGCTGGCAGCTATAGCTCCAATTTGACCCCTAGCCTGGAAACCTCCATACGCCTTGGGTGCGGCCCTAAAAATGATAAAAGACAAAAAAAAAAAAAAAAAAAGGTTTGTTCTAGGAGTTCCCATTGTGGCACAGTGGAAACGAATCTGACTAAGTACCATGAGGTTGCAGGTTCGATTCCTGGCCTCGCTCAGTGGGTTAAGGATCTGGTGTTTCTGTGAGCTGTTGTGTAGGTTGCAAAAGCAGCTCCGATTTGATTCCTAACTTGGGAACTTCCATATGCCACATGTGCAGCCCTAAAAAGCAAAAAAAAAAAGGTTAGAAAAAATTAAAAACATAAAATAAAATAAAATTTTGCTCTACTTCTGTGAAAAATGTCCTTGGTAATTTGAAATTTGATAGTGATTTCATTGAATCTGTAGATTGCCTTGGGTAGCATAGTCATTTTGATAATATTGACTCTTCTAATCCAAGAGCATGGTATGTCTTTCCATTTGTTTGTGTCATCTTTGATTTCTTTCATCAGAGTCTTTTTTTTTTTAATCTTTTTTTTAGGGCCGCACCTGTGGCATATGGAGGTTCCCAGGCTAGGGGTCTAATCGGAGCTACAGCTGCCAGCCTATACCAGGGCCACAGCAACACCAGATCCGAGCCACGTCTGTGAACTACACCACAGCTCATGGCAACGCCAGATCGTTAACCCACTGAGCAATGCCAGGGATCCAACCTGCAACCTCATGGTTCCTAGTCGGATTCGTTTCCACTGTGCCACTACGGGAACTCCTCATCAGCATTTTATAGTTTTCAGAGTACAGGTCTTTCATCTCTTTAGGTAGGTTTATTCCTAAGTATTTTATTGTTTTTGATGCGATGGTAAATGGGATTGTTTCCCTAATTTCTCTTTCTGATTTTCATTGTCAGTATATAGAAATGCAATCGATTTCTGTGTATTAATTTTGTATCCTGCGACTTTGCCAGATTCATTGATGAACTCTAACAGTTTTCTGGTAGAGTCTTTAGGATTCTCTAAGTAGTGTATGTCATCTGCAAATAGTGAGAGTTTTACTTCTTCCTTTCCAATTTGGATTCCTTTTATTTCTTTTTTTCTCTGATTGCCATGGCTAGGACTTTCAAAACTATGTTGAATAGTAGTGGCGAGAGTGGACATCCTTGTCTTGTTCCTGATCTCACTGGGAATTCTTTCAGTTTTTCACCATTGAGAATGATGTTAGCTCTGGCTTGTCATATGTGGCCTTTATTATGTCGAGGTAGGCTACCTCTCTGCCCACTTTCTGAAGGGCTTTTATTAGAAATGGGTGTTGGATTTTGTCAGAGGCTTTTTCTGCATCCATTGAGAGGATCACATGGTTTTAACTCTTTGGTTTGTTAATGTGGTGTATCACACCAGTGAAAGATGCTTTCTTAAAATGTGTTGGTTTTAGGAGTTCCTTTGCAGTACAACGGTTAAGGACCCGGTATTGTCACCACAGCAGCTCTGGTCACTACTGTGATGTGGGTTTGATCCCTGGCCAGGGAACTTCCACCAAAAAAAGTGTTGGTTTCCCTGGTTACCCAAAAGATTGACTGCAGTCATTTTCAGGTATATCAGCCAGAGAATGCCAGGAGGGAAAAAGAAAGTCAAATGAGAGAAAGGGAATAAGGAATCAAAGAGTTTAGCTGTTAAATAACTAAAAACCCTGGTGGTCTTTGTACCTAATTTCTTTTGTAGCATCTTTAAGAAAATGAAGCAAGTAGTGGTAAGAGTAAAACTTCCTTAAAGGATCAATTCTCTTACTTCTTGCTGATGAATTACTGAGCAAAAGTGAGTCTGCACACTGATGCCTGAGGGCCCCAAACTGATGTGAAGATGGTGGAATGCCAGATCCCAGAGTTCCGCATTCTTTGGAGGTCAGGACTGATGGATGCTGCTTTGGGGAATTTTGGAGAGATGGGTGGAGGGTGGTCAGGAGAAGGCTGTGGGGCCAGGTAGAGAATGAGGGGAGGCAAGGACATCACTGTGCTTAGGAAGCAGGGCCCAGATGAGTATGAATCAGTCACCCCAATGGTCTAGCCATCAGGCCTCTGTTTATCAACCTAAAAACACTTGCTCCCTGTCTTGTGTTGTTTCTTGAATAAAAGCATTTGTACATAATAGAACCCAATGCTATACATTTGTATTGTATTTGACCAAGTGTGTAAGGTTTGGCTTTGAGAATGTTTCGTGCCATTAAAAGTCAAAATAAGACTTTTAAAATGTTGACCTGTGTGACAATGTGTAACTGGGTCACCATGCTGTGCAGCTGGAAAATTGACAGAAATCTGTAAACCAGCTATAATGGGAAAAAAAAAAATGTTGACATGGTTGGACCTACGGGAGTAACCAAAAATACAGAAGGCATTTCTGTCCACTTTCACTGTGTTAATGGAAAGGCCTGCCCTAGGTCAGGGGTTTGGGGAGCGTACAAAAGAAGGGGGCTGTCTGAAGGCAGCTGCTGGGAAATGCGTTTTTTTCTGACTGGGCAGGGAATTCATTGATTAGAATATGCTGAGTTTACTTGAGAAAGACTTACTGCTCTAACGTAATTTAGTTAATGAATCATTTACTTGAGAAAACCATTTATAGTTGGTGGATAGAGCTGACAACTCTGAGAGATGCATTCTGACTGAAGCTGGAAAGGAGGAAGCCAGGAAAAGGGAAAAGAGGATGGGACAGGGAAAGTGGGGGAGAATCAGGGAATATTTGAGAGATGGCACAAGAGAGGAAGACAGATCATTTTAAATGGCCTGAGGAAAAACATACAGCAATTGAAGAAATGGGGCAACTAGCCTCACTAAACTAATGTAATGTTAACAGGGTTAAAAAATCAACAACAATGGTGTTAAGGGAATAACTGACATTCTGGAAGCTATTGGAAGCTTGTCACAGGTGATTGGAAGAGTTCACTGAGGGAACTCATTACACAAGGCCAAACTGAGTCACATGGGTGCCCTGGGAAGGTTAGTAACACTTTGTCAGCATCCATCAAGAGGAGATGAGATTGCTGTGGAAAGGGCGGACAGGAAGATGGTGGGTGTGCCTGTCAGATATCAGCCCCTTCTCCATTCCCTCTCAGCAAGTCTGTCCTGTCCCCAAACTTGCTTGCCCTGTCTCTTAAACCTATCTTCTAATCCTTTAGTTACCTCGACCCACTTTCATGAATGGTATTTTAGTGAACATCTCTAGTCACTGTGCCATGCTCTTAGGGATTTTTCTGCCAGCTTCCCTGATTGGCTGAACCAAGAGATCCTTCCAGGCATGCATGAACCAAATCATCCAATTAACAATCTCATGTGCCTACTCTGTTCCAGGCCCTTTACTCAGGGCTTTCTGTGAGAGGAGGTCATGGAAAAATCACCTATGTTCAGGGATGTTTGGAGCCCTCTTTAAACTGGCAATCTAGGAGTTCCCTTCGTGGCTCAGTGGTTAACGAATCCGACTAAGAACCATGAGGTTGCGGGTTCAATCCCTGGCCTTGATCAGTGGGTTAAGGATCCGGCGTTGCCGTGACCTGTGGTGTAGGTTGCAGACGTGGCTCGGATCCCATGTTGCTGCGGCTGTGGCGAAGGCCGGCAGCTACAGCTCCTGTTAGACCCCTAGCCTGGGAACCTCCATATGCCGCGGGTGCGGCTCTACATAAAGGCAAAAAGACAATAAATAAATAAATAAATAAATGAACTGGCAATCTAAGCCATGCTTGCATGGCCCACCTATTTATCTTGTTCTGCCTGTAAGAAGGAGATAATCTGCAAGAATCATGCCTAAGGCCCAGGGAGTGAAGGCAACTAGACTTTTTACAAGACAGAAGTGGATAGAGATACCTATCTCCTCCCTTAGGCCAAAAGAACCAAGGGCATCTTCATTTGACCCTGATTAGAAGTAGAGCAGAATCCGAAAGCACGCAAGACCTGGGTTCTCATAGTCTCTTGCACCCCAGGCTGCCACCTCCAAAGAAAGAAGGTTATTCATGGTGAGCCCTCCAACAAGAGGAAAGTAAGGACCTCGAAGCCTCAGTGGCAGCCCCTCTGTTTGATGCAGTGTGACCCCTGGACAAGGTTCAATGGGGTTAAACAATGTGATTCCGCCAGTTGATATTTAAATCACAGGCTGTTCCACTTTTGGGTTCCAGAGTATACTACACCTGGACTAGGGCTTCTAACACCCAGACAGTTCACTGAGAGTGGGGAGAAGAGCCAACCATAGCCCTGCGATTGTGGGAAGAGAACTCTCAAATCGTTCAATTAACAATCTCATGTGCCTACTCTGTTCCAGGCCCTCTACTCAGGGTTAGAGAACCAGAGAACAAGTATAGTCCTTCATTCTCAAGATGCTTTCAATGGAGTGGCAGAGACTGACAAAGACAGGGCAATTACGGATGGACTTGGGAATTCTCATACTAAATGAAGTCAGTAAGACAAATACCAT
This sequence comes from Catagonus wagneri, assembly GCA_004024745.2. Taxonomy (NCBI): domain Eukaryota; kingdom Metazoa; phylum Chordata; class Mammalia; order Artiodactyla; family Tayassuidae; genus Catagonus; species Catagonus wagneri. The sequence continues at coordinate 33,399,734 of PVHT021183705.1, read as the reverse complement.
ATGATATCACTTATATGTGGAGTCTAATAAAAATTATACAGGAGTTCCCTTCGTGGCTCAGAGGTTAATGAATCCGACTAAGAACCATGAGGTTGCGGGTTGGATCCCTGGCCTTGCTCAGTGGGTTAAGGATCCGGCGTTGCCGTGAGCTGTGGTGGAGGTTGCAGACGTGGCTCGGATCCCGCGTTGCTGTGGCTGTGGCAAAGGCTGGTAGCCACAGCTCCTGTTAGACCCCTAGCCTGGGAACCTCCATATGCCGTGGGTGCGGCTCTACATAAAAAGGCAAAAAGAGGAAAAATAAAAATAAAAATAAAAATAAAAATTATACCAAAGAACTTTTTTATAAAACAGCAACAAACTAAGAGATTTCATAATCAAACTTAAGGTCACCATAGGGGAAAGCACAGTGGGGAGGGTTAAATTAGGAGGATGGGAATAATATATATACTACTGTATATAAAATACATAATTATCAAGAACCTACTGTATATCACAAGGAAATCTACTCAATAGTCTGTAATAACCTATATGGGAAAAATAATGAGTATATGTATATATATGACCGATTCATTTTGCTGTATTCCTGAAACTACTACAACATTGTAAATCAACTATACTCCAATAAATTTTTTTTAAAAGACATAGGCAATTACAAGGCAGTGTGATACTTTTTTTAAAGTGAGATATAATTCACATATCACAACATTTACCCTTTTTTTTTTTTTAGGGGAATTCTCAGGCTAGGGGTCAAACTGGAGCTATAGCTGTACAGCTGCTGGCCTACACCACAGCCATAGTAATGCCAGATCTGAGCCACATCTGCGAACTACACTGTAGCTCACATCAACACGGGATCCTTAATCCACCTGGGGGGGGCCAGGGATCAAACCCACATCCTCATGGATACTAGTCAGGTTCGTTACTGCTGAGTCACAGTGGGAACTCCACATTTACCCTTTAAAAGTTTATAATCCAGGAGTTTCCATGGAGGCACAGTGGATTAAGGATCTGGCCTTGTTACTGCTGTGGCTCAGGTCACAGCTGTGGCATGGGTTCAATCCCTGGCCCCAGAACTTCTGTATGTCATGGGCATGGCCAAAAAGAAATTATATAATCCATTGGTTTTTAGTATATTCATTAGGTTGTGCAACCGTCTCCATAAACTAATTCCAGAACATTTTTATCACCACGAAAAGAAACCCTATACCTATTAGCAACCACCCCCCATTTCCCCTCTCCCCTCAGTCCCTGACAATCACTGATACACTTTCTGTCTATAGATTTGCCTATTCTGGTCATCTCATATAGGTGGAATCATACAATATGTGGCCTTTGTGTCTGGCTTCTTTCACCTAATGTAATGTGAAAAAGGTTCATCCTTGTTGCAGCATGTGCTGCAACACTTTGTTCCTTTTTATGACTAAATAACATTCTACTGTACACATATACCACAATTTGTTTGTCCCATCATTAGTTCATAGACATTTGATTTGTTTCCCCTTTTTGGTTATTATGAACAATTCTGTTATGAACATTTATGTACAAGTTTTTGTATGAACATATGCTTTCAATTATCTTGGATATATACCTAGAAGTGGAATTGCTGGGTTATATAGTAATTTTTTTTTCTTTTGCTTTTTTAGGGCCGCACCCAAAGTATATGGAGGTCTAATCAGAGCTACAGGTGCCGGCCTATGCCATAGCCACAGCAAGCCAGATCCAAGGCGCCTCTGCAACCTATACCACGGCTCACGGCAGCGCCAGACCCTTAACCCACTGAGCGAGGCCAGGGATTGAACCCTCAGCCTCATGGTTCCCAGTCAGATTTGTTTCTGCTGCGTCATGACAGGAACTCCATTTTTCTGTTATTTTAACTGGCAGAACCAATATACTTTGCTGAATGAAAAGCATGGAAGACTTCATTATTTTACGTATGTATTATTACTTTATGTATTTTAATAAAATTTTTCCAAGAATAAGTAAATGAACTATTAATCATTTTACACAATTTTGAAAATACAGAAAAGTTTAAAGGAACAAAAAAAAGAAAGTCATCCACATCACCCAATATCCAAAGCTACCACTATCCCATCTGCTTTTTTTTTCCTTTTCAACTTTTTTTTTCTATGTATACTTTTGTTTGTTCGTTTGTTTGTTTGTTTGTTTTGCTTTTTAGGGCAGCACCCGCAGCATATGGAGGTTCCCAGGGTAGGGGTCAAATCGGAGCTACAGCTGCTGGCCTACGCCACAGACAGCCACAGCAACGTCAGATCCAAGCCACATCTGCAACCTACACCACAGCTCATGGCAATGCTGGATCCTTAACCCAGAGTGAGGTCAGGGATCGAACCTGCAACCTCATGGTTCCTAGTCAGATTCGTTTCCCCTTCACCATGACGGGAACTCCTATGTATACTTTTAATAAAACAACGTCTCCCTATACGTTCAGTTTTATTTTCTGTTTTTCTTTCCAATCATTATAGGTAGTTCAGCATTCACTATTTTATAAACTGGTCTTCAGTTTTATTTATTTATTTTTTACTGTTATCTTAATTTTTATTATTATTTTTTTTTACTTTTGAAGAAGGGGCTAAAGTTGGAGGTGAGGGGGACTTGGGGGAAAAAGGGGGGAGATGCCAGGAGGAGTATGTATGTGAGAGAGAAAACGAGCACATATAGCCCTTGTTTGCTTTCATATAGGTCCCTATTTTATCCTGCCTGGTTCCAGGAAAGATGTAAGGAACTGCTGTGCTTGTGGCCATAGAACAGCCCTCCAGTCTCTTGCTGGTGGCAGTGCTGCAGGGGCTGCTGCCATTCCGTGTGCCTGTGCCCCGAGGCTGAGCCAGAGCCAGCTCCTGCGGTCTGCAAAGCAAGACGGCCAATTCGCAATCCTAGCAAAATCAATCTATTGGAAACTAATGAGGCACAAATAGTTCATGCACTTTGAGGCTGATCTGCCAAATGAGATAAACTGGGCTCAATCAGCAGGGAGAATCAGTGATGCAAAAACGCATTTCAATCTAGCATTATTTCCCCCTGGGATGCCCACGACATCACATTCTATTGTTTTTTGATGCTTCTGTGGCAATGCTTTTCTAAGCCTCCCTGGGCCAGGCCAGGAGAACTCCCTTACCCAGAGTTTCATGTGCCCAGAGATCGGTAAATGCCAAGATGTGGCAGCTGTGACTGTGAGGCCTGGGCTGCCATCATGTGTGAGAAGTGAGAACTTTGGGTTTTATAAGTTTTAACGCTAACTTCCATCTTTTTTTTATTTTTATTTTTTGTCTTTTTGTCATTTTAGGGCTGCACCCGCGGCATGTGGAGGTTCCCAGGCTAGGGGTCCAATCAGAGATGTAGCCGCCGGCCTTCACCACAGCCACAGCAATGCAGGAGCTGAGCCAAGTCTGTGACCTACACCACAGCTCACGGCAACGCTGGATCATTAACCCACTGAGCAAGGCCAGGGATCGAACCGGCAACCTCATGGTTCCTAGTCAGATTCATTAACCACTGCGCCACAACAGGAACTCCAAACTTCCATGTTTCTAAATCACCCTCTGTAACAAGTGATATAATTAGCAAGGAACATGATTATGAACTTTCAAGAAAGGAAATCACAAAAGCATTGTATTATTAATCCACATTTATAAAATACAAAATATAAAGTGATGTTTTTTAAAATTCTATCATTTCTTGTGCCACCAAGTTCATTGTCCATTAAATAGCCTACTAGGAAGATATGATCATTGTGAAAAAGCTGTAAACTACTGATAAGCAAAAAGGAAAATTTTAGAAGCAATGCCCAGTGGTTATGTTGTGAGGCACACGGGAAGTCCAACAAAAAGAAAAATTTTAAATCAGCTCTATTAGATTTTATTTTATTATATTACATATATATTTGGTCTTTTTAGGGCCTCACCTGGGCCATATGGAGGTTACCTGGCTAGGGGTTGATTTGGAGCTGTAGCCACCGGCCTATGCCACAGCCACAGCCATGACAGATCTGAGCCACGTCTGCGACCTACACCACAGTTCACGACAACTCCAGATCCTTAACCCACTGAGTAAGGCCAGGGATGGAACCTGCGTCCTCATGGTTACTAGACAGATTCATTTCTGCTGAACCATGACAGGAACTCCAGATTTCTTTTTGTTTGTTTTTTTGCCTTATCTAGGGCCACACCCCTGGCATATGGAGGTTCCCAGGCTAGGGGTCTAACAGGAGCTGCAGCCGCCAGGCTACACCACAGCCACAGCAACGCGGGATCCGAGCCGCGTCTGCAACCTACACCACAGCTCACAGCAACGCCGGATCCTTAACCCACTGAGCAAGGCCAGGGATCAAACCCGCAACCTCATGGTTCCTAGTCAGATTCATTAATCACTGAGCCACGATGGGAATGCCTCCAAATTTTATTTTTATCTTGCAAAATTTTTTTTCACTTTGAAGAATTATTTTAAAAGTAAGCCCATGTAATACATGCCATTTCATAACCTACCTTTTAAATATTGTAATTGCTAATTCTAAATAGGCCTTTCCCATAGTGTCATGACAGTGCCTGGGAGGGTGTGACGCCCTGTGTGTTTGATAGCCACCTGGTCCTTGGGAGGCCTGAGTGGAATCGTCTTGGCTCAGGGAAGTGGGGAAAAGACTGGTTAACATAAGAGCTGATCCCAGATTGGGGGCGGGTGGAAGGTGGGATGTCCTGCAAGAGTGGGGACCCAGGCAGAGAGCTGAGCCCCATAGGCCTGGACAGTCAGAGTCAGCTAGCTCCAAGGCAACCATTAGGGATAAACAATGGCCAAATTCCCCTGTGGGAACAGCAGGTCAAACCCAACGATGGTCAGAAGACCAAAGGCACAGTCTACTACTGAAGGCCCACTCTGATCAAGGAGGCTCAAGGTGAGACAATCCCAAAGTCCTGGAGAACCTGTGGATGATCTCAACTGGTTGACTGTCCCCTCAAGCGTAAGGATGAGATTGATTTGTGCCAGCCCAGTGCTCAGCAGAGTGGAAATTTAGTAAACATTAGTTAAATAGAGGAATGAGAGTTTTACTTCTTCCTAGTCATGCTTTTGGTTTTAGCTCAGATATTATCTGCTTTAGAGAACAGATAGAAATGGGAACATCAGTTCAGCTGAAGGGAATGACCTGAGGATAGTCGTCGTGGAGATGGTTAAGTGTCAGATGCTGAGAAGAGTAGAGAGGGCTTGGGAATGTGAACAGTTTTTGGCAAAAGGCTAGAGATGTGAATTGAGGCTAGAGTGTAGTGGCCTTGAAACCTAGGTGTGTGATTTTGAATTCTGTCTGGTAGCCAGTGAGACATCACCAAAGGCTTTTAAACAGGGGAGTAGTGTGGTGGAGGTGGCAGGTAAGCACAACCTGTCTGGTAGCAATGGCAGGATGAACTAAAGCTGAGAAAGACAGGAGGCAGAACAACCAGTTGAGTGGTTACTGCAATAGTCCCCATGTGAGGTAATAAGGGGTGGGAGGTGACCACTGGTAGTGGCAAGGAAGACACATTTCATTCATCTTATTCATTCATTCAAGAAGCATTTATAAAGCACTGAGAGCCAGGAACTGGGCTAGATCTGGGCGCTGAATCCCTAAAGGAAGACATGGCATGACTTGTTTTCTGCTGAGGTACAAGGTCCTAAGCAAAAGGTGCAGAGATGAACGCCCCAGATGACTAGGATCGTGGTGTTGCCATTACGAGAAATAGATGAGTTAGGATAGAGACCTCGTTTGAGCATCCAAGAAGAAATCCTTCTGAATTTAGTTTGATGATACAATAGGACAGGAAGATGGAACTCTTGAGCAGGCAGGTAGAAATGTAGGACTTTAGCAGGAGAGGGAAGTTAAGGCAGAAGGCAGAGACCTGCGTACCCCTGTGGCCTTTGGGTCCACAGAAGTGCTGTGACTTAGCAGCACTGCAAGCTCAGAGCAGGGAAAGAAAACATAGACCTGGTAAAACCTGCTGCCTCTTTCCTATGATTCCTGACACTATGGCCCCATCACATATGTTGAGACGTTTTTTTTTGAAGTTGATAATCCAAAGTCTCTGATCTGACTCCTGTTTCACCTCTGGCATTGATAATGCTCTTCCACTTCTCAGCTAGGAAAGGGTGCACTGCAGCCAGATGGTAAACCGTGAACAGAAATAAACTCTCTTCACATGTAGCAAGAATATTTATATCCCACCCTATAATATCACTGCAGGCATAATTATAGCTAATCCCATAACTGCGTTGCGGGTATCAGGCATCAAAACCCAACTCGATGTGCCATGGAAGAGAGCACTACTGGGGCTGGAGCTGCAGGGCTAGTTGCTGGCCCTTTGTGAGATGACTGGGTGACACAGGGCAGGGCTGTTTTCATAGCATCCAGGGACTCTATCAACAGAAGTGGGGAGGGAGGTGACCATTTTCTGAGATATGTAGCTCAAACCCCTGTTTCAGTAAGACCTCATGCTTTTTAGTTTTACTTTTTAAAAAAAGCCATAAAATCAATACTTATTCACTGTACAAAATTAGAAAATACAAAAAATTATCCATAGTTCTGTAATCCAAAAGAAACGCTTGAACTTTTATATTTGCCATTGCAACATTTTATTTTGTATGTTTAAGTAATGTTTTATATCTTATTTTTTCTCACTTAATATCTTGAGTACTTCTTGGAGTTCCCGTTGTGGCTCAGTGGTAATGAACCTGACTAATAACCATGAGGATATGGGTTTGACCCCTGGCCTCCCTCAGTGGGTTAAGGATCCAGCATTGCCATGAGCTGTGCTGTAGATTGCAGACATGGCTCAGATCTGTCATTGCTGTGGCTATGGCGTCAGCCAGCAGCTGCAGCTCCGATTTGACCCCTAGCCTGGGAACCTCCATATGCCGCAGGTGCGGCCCTAAAAAGACAAACAAACAAATCTAAAACGAATATGGCAAGATTGTAAGGCTTATTAAATCTATGTGATGAATACATATGTGCTCGTTATATTCTCTGCATTTTTCTGCACATTTGAAATAGAATTTATTATTAGTTTTTAAATTAATAGACTATTTTTAGAGCAATTTTATGTTTACAGAAAAATTGAACAGAAAATATGAGTTCCCATATACTTTCTCACTCTCACCTCCAGCACATACATGCAGTTTCCCCTATTGCCTTAGTGTGGTACATTTGATACAATTGAGCCAATATTGATATATTTTTAAAAACTAAAGTCCATAGTTTACATGAAGGTTCATTCTTTATGTTGTATATTCTATAGGTTTTGATAAATGTATAATGACATGTACCCATCATTATAAAATTATACAGAATAATTTCACTGGCCTAAAAATCCCCCGTGCTCCACCTATTACTTTCTCACTCCTCCCTCCTTCCACCCAAATTGCTAGGAACCACTGATATTTTAACTGTCTCCATAGTTTTGTCTTTTCCAGAGTGTCATATAGTTGGAACAATATAGTATGTAATATTTGCAGGTAGTCTTCTAGAGAAATTATTTTAAAATCAAACCTTTCAAGCCAATCATAAGAAAAAAACAAAATCCGGAGTTCCTTTCATACTCAGCGGAAATGAATCCGACTAGGAACCATGAGATTGTGGGTTTGATCCCTGGCCTCACTCAGTGGATTAAGGATCTGGCGTTGCCATGAATTGTGGTGTAGGTTGCAGACATGGCTCAGATCCCACGTTGCTGTGGCTGTGGTGTAGGCCGGCAGCTGCAGCTCGGATTAGACCCCTAGCTTGGGAACCTCCACATGCCGTGGATGCAGCCCTAAAATGACAAAAGACAAAACAAAACAAAAGAAAATCCACCAGGAATGTCACTATTTTGACATAATCACCATATATCACATATCTTTTATTCATGTAAATGGCATAATAGTCTGCAACACGTTATAATACCTTTTGTGTGTGTGTGTCTTTTACGGCTGCACCCATGGCTTATGGAGGTTCCCAGGCTAGGGGTCTAATTGGAGTTGTAGCCGCCGGCCTATGCCACAAGCCACAGCAATGCCAGATCCAAGCTGCATCTGTGACCTACATCACAGCTCAAAGCAACGATGGGTCCTTAACCCACTGAACAAGGCCAGGGATCGAACCTGCGTCTTCATCAATGCTAGTCATATTTGTTTCCACTAAGTCACAACCAGAACTCCATAATACCTTTTTTTTCACTTCATAAAAATATATCATGAAGGCCATGTGATTCAGAATTGTTTTTAAGGCCTTTAAAAACATTTTGTGGTGTGGCATGTTGTATCAGTGAGTTAACAAATCCTTTATTCCTGGACATTTTAGCTGTTTTTACCTGTGGTAGAAATCTTTTCTGCCTTTGGGAAGCCTTTCCCCTTCTTAAACTAAAAAAGACCCTTGAAATCATCAGAGAATCGGAAGTACTAAGCCTTCTAGATAAGTGTCGCTGGAACGACATGCCTGACATTGACTGTGATTTCCTTACAGCCAAAGACACTGTTTACTTCTTTTCTTTCACTCATTGCCACAGAGTCTAGCACCAAACAGTTGCTGAGGAACGTGAGTTGAATGGATCTAAGTGACCTTAAACAAGTTACTCTGGGGCTGACTCTAAGGAAACTCCTAAACCCCAGAGGAGACGGACTCCTTAAAGAGCTTATACTGTTCACTAGGAACCCAAGGAAGAAATCGAGGAGGCCTGCTGGGTGCCATGAAGAGCTGGAACTCTGGGATTAGGTGAGAACAGAGGGCTGTGGGCATGGATGCTGAGAGGCTCTGGTGTGTGGAACAGTGAGAACCAACTCCAATGCCCTGACGCCTGGAGTTCTGTGGAGAAAGTGCTCAGGCTCTCTTGAGAGAATTTTCTTTTTTTCAGTCATTTTAATCAGACTAGTTGAGATCTCCGGTTCAAATCCTAACTTAACTACTCTCAGGCTATTTGACTTTGGACAAGTAGCTAAGTCATGATGGCTCTAGCCCCAGAGGGGAATACGAAGCATCACCTGGAAGAATTGTTGTGAAGTGTAAATGATATTATATAAGCAAATTAATAAGCAAAATGCCTGGTACTTAGTAAGTGCTTGGTAAATGTTAGCAGTACTAATAATAATAACAGCAGCAGCAGCAGCAGCAGCTTAGCATCTCTTTTTTCAAAAGGTGAGTTGATCCATCAGCAAGAGCTTAGCCAAGCCAAGAAAGCTGGCATGATTCTCACATACACACTTTCCTCCTAGAGAAAGGCCCAGCACCCCACGTGTCAAAATGCCAGCCATGGCCTGGATCCAAGTGGGTGGGGAACCACAGGAGCAGAAAATGGAAACACCCTACATTAGATAACTCAAAAGGAATTTGGGTTACTTTAATGACTTTTGCAAGCTACCTGCCAGTCTATGTACACTCCCTGTGTTTTTATGTTTATTCATGTGTGCAGCCATCTCTAGCTCCCATCTTTTGTTTGGTTGCTAAATCTAGCCATTGCAAGTGAATTTTCCAATGAATACATGACTTTGAATTCACCTAGTTCCGCTTCCCAATCAACGAGGGGATTTCTCCATATGCCCTCATCTAATCTAGGAGATATTCTGGATTCCTCCTTCCCCTTCAGTCATTTCTAAGCAAACTTTGTTGACACTTGCTGAGATCTTAAATCTCTCCTCTTCCTGGTATCACCAATGGCACCGTCCCAGGGCAAGCCTCCTTCATCCCTTACCTAGACAGCTAGCCCCAATCGACCCCCTTACTTCCACACTTCCAAACTCACAGTATATTCCCCAGGGAACCAGGATACCTTTTAAAAATGTCAATCAGGGAGTTCCCGTTGTGGCTCAGGGGTAATGAACCCGACTAGTATCCATGAAGCTGTGGGTTCGGTCCCTGGCCCTTCTCAGTGGGTTAAGGGTCTGGCATTGCCATGAGCTTGGTATAGGTTGCAGACATGGCTCTGATCTGGTGTTGCCGTGGTTGTGGTATAGGTTGGCAGCTGCAGCTCTGATTCAACCCCTAGCCTGGGAACTTCTATAAGCCTCGGGTAAAGCCTTAAAAAGACCAAAAAAAAAAAAAAAAGAGTTCCCGTCGTGGCTCAGTGGAAACAAATCTGACTAGCATCCATGAGGATGCAGGTTCGATCCCTGGCCTCACTCAGTGGGTTAAGGATCCAGCGTTTGCCATGAGCTGTGGTGTAGGTCACAGACATGGCTCAGATCCTGCATTGCTGTGGCTGTGGCATAGGCCGGCAGCTCTAGCTCCAATTTGACCCCTAGCCTGGGAACCTCCATATGCACAGGTGAGGCCCCCCAAAAAAAAAAATCATATCAAGATTCTCCCTTCATCTTAGGTTGAGTTCCCCAGAAGCAGCCCTCAGACAAGGATTCAATAAGCAAGTGTTTTACTTTAAAAATGCCTCAGGAGAAACTGGTGAGGGACTGGGGGAAGCTGCAGAGGCAAGTGAAAGACACCACAGGAAAAAGCCTATAAGGCTGCAGTGCACCCTGAACTTCATTCCTGGGCTTTCACACTCCTGCTCCCCTAGCTGAGTCCTGACCTAAGGGCAGGTGGGGGTCGCTGTCCGCATGTGCCAGCAGAGCTCCAGTTGCCCACATCCTCTCCTTGGAACTAAGTTGCAGGAGCCTGTCCTTATAGCAAAGGTGCACAGATGCCAGGGGCCTGGCACACAGAAACCACAAGTGGTTCCCAGTGACCCTCAGTGGAGCATTCACAAGGCCCACTCCAGTTGCCTCTCTTATCACCCGCATCTTAGACCCTTGTTCATTTCCTCCATAACACATGTCATGATTTGTAAGTAGTTTATATAATTATTTGTCTCTATATTTGTTTATTGTCCGTTTTTCCCACTAAAGTGAAATTTGGAGAGCAGTGAGCATGTTTGTCCCCCTAGAACAGAGGTGGCACTTTGTGGGTCCTCCACAGAAATTTGTCTGAACAGATGTGTGAACGAGGGACGCCTTCAGAAACAGGGAGCTGCTACAGCCACTTGTCCCACTTCAGAAAGGCTTAACAGAAAGTCTGACCCAAGACCGAACAGAAACCCACTTCCGGCCACACCCACGGCCTCCGCTCTAGAAAGACGCCTCTTCAAGTCAGTCCCTCAAATATCCAGCTTCCCACCTTCCTCTTCTCCAGACAACCAAACCCAGCTTCTCCAAAGGCTCCTCATTCGACACGGATTTTAGAGCACTGGCGTCCTTAATTTCACTAGTCTGAGAAACTTCTTCTCACCTACCTACACAATGCATAGCAACCCCTCCCTTACCACTCTGAATACACCCAATCTTGGAAGGTAAACTGGGTCAAGCCAGATAAGAGCTTTTAAGAGCGAAACTGAACAACAGTATGCAGCGGGGCTCCAGAGTCAGCAGCCTCGGGTTTGAATCCCAGCCCCCTTACTCTTAAATGACCCTGGCAAAAGACCTGATTTCTCTGAACCCCAGTTTCTTCATCCATACAAGAGGAAAAAAATTAAGAGCGCCTACCTAATAGAGGTGGTGTAAGGGTGAAGTTAAATTAGACACTGGAGGTTATCCACTTAACAGAGTGCCTGGTGCATCTCTAAGGTCTTAAAGCTTCCCTACATTTTACCTTGGACCTATGCAAGCTACTTCTCTCCAGTCAAATCCCTCTGCTACCCCAGCTCCATCTCAGACATCCCCAAGCTCCTTCAGGCAAGGTAAGGCTTCAGGTCCTGTGTGCAGATGTTCCCCTGGCTATTATCTCTTCCCATTTCTCCTGCTCACTCTCCACCTCTGGCTTCCACCTTTCTATCCCACCCCTTGCTACTTGTCCATCTGTCCCCATGTCCATTCTCCCTTTCTTTTTCTTGTCCTTCTTGTTCACTTAATTCTTTTTTTTTTTTTTTTTTTTGTCTTTTTCCTAGGGCTGCACCCGCAGCATATGGAGGAACCCGGGCCAGGGGTCCAATCGGAGCTGTAGCCGCTGGCCTACACCAGAGCCACCGCAATGCAGGATCCAAGCCGTGTCTGCAACCTACACCACAGCTCACAGCAACACCGGATCCTTAACCCACTGAGCAAGGCCAGGGGTCGAACCTGCAACCTGATGGTTCCTAGTCGTCGGATTCGTTAACCACTGAGCCGCAACGGGAACTCCGTTCACTTAATTCTTGTCATAATTCCCACTGTTTGTTTTTTCTTCTTATTTTTCTTTATATCATAGGACCTCTAACCAGTAAAGTTCTTTTTTTTTTTTTTTTAATTCCCTTTTCTATTCTGCCTCCTGCCTTGGCTCCAGATATCCCAGAGGAAATGATCAACCCGGTAACAGTAAAATCAGTAAGTGTTAACTGCCTCACTGTGCAGGCATTTTAAGCTACAGGCCGTTTTCCATCTGCTCCTTGCCACAGACTGTGTGGTAAAGTCAAGGTCGGAAAGGGAGCCATCAGTAATGAGGACAAAGGGGAAACAGGAAGTTCTCTTTCCCTCTCACCGATACGTGTGCTTCCCATTCCTTTTTTTTGACCACTGCATTAGTACATTACAGTGAGCTGCCTATCTTGTTTCTGACATTAATGGAAACCCTTCTAATATTTTGCCATTAATTATGATTTATTTCTAGGTCTTGTACCAAATAACTTTTACCCAATGGGGAAGTTCTCCTGATGTCCAGTTTGCTAAGCTTATATAATATGTAGGTGCAGTTATTAGGCCTGAGCTTCCAGGTTGGAAGTAAATCATGAAAATAAGAGAAGCAGGGTGATAAGTAGGTTGACTTGCAAGGTGTCCTGGGGATATCAGAAGAAAGAATTGAGGCTAAGCGGGCAGGCTGGCGGGATGATGGAGCATCCTGTCCTGAGGGACTGTCATGGTACTGATAGCCACTCCTCCTCAGTTCTTACTACCTGTGACATTGCAATTCAAAAGCTCCCTGGACCCTTGAGCACATCAATAACAAAACTTGGCTCTAATTATACTTCATGTTTCTTCTTTCATTAATTTACATAAGAAATTCTGGATTTTCAAGAATCTTTTTGAATTCCTTAAATTGGAGCAGATAACTGAAACTTCATCCCTTTTCACGTGAAAGCTTTTTGGAGGTGGATCTGATCCTGGTTTTCCATTCCAATCAGCTGCTGTGAAAGCCACTTCTTGTTCTGGCTGGGGGCAGATCAAGCCTCTTTTTCTCCTTGATAGAAATTCAGGAAGGAAACCAAATAATTCCCAGCAGAGACAAGAGTTGACCACAGCACCATCCAAAAGGGCTTTTAAAGATTTCAATCCTGCATATGAGAACTTTGGCAGCCGAGACTGGTTACCGGCTCTCCACGGTCAGCGAGATAGAGGCTTGGGGGGAGATGTGGTTCTGCCATTTTGACAGGAAAATCTTCTTTGATGGAGAAGAGGTTGCAGCTGAAGCATCACTGAGGTGCCCTTTAATACCAGAAAATTTCAGTGAAAGTGTGACAAGCATCCAAAATAAAATACTAAATACTCATTTAGAGACATTTCTCTATAAGGCAACCTGCACACACTGTGCGGTTGATGAAAGAAGGCACATTCCAACATCAAAGTTGATCAGTGTGGCATCTGTTGATTGCTGTTCTACAGCTATTTTATGGTGGTTTGGGTTTTTTTTTTTATGATGATTGACAGAAAATTGGCCAACTTGCCCCCAGATAACCAAGAGTTGACTGTGCTTGACTTCTTCACTTAGTTCCACTCTTAACTGAAGAGGGGTGAGGAAAGTAAGTGTAAGAAACCTGTCAGGGGGGGAATGTTAAACAAACTGGTGACGTGTCAGACAGCCTTGGAATAGCCTCAGAAGGTGGCAAGTAAATAAAATCTATGAGGAAAGGTTGAAGGAACTGGTGTAGCTGAGTCCTAAAAAAAGAAGATGACTGGCTCATACATGACTGTTTCTAGTACAGTAAACTAGATTGTCTACATACTCCCCAAAGATCACCAATGTTCAGCTGACAGTGGTATGCAGGAAAAAGCAGTGGACTTAGGAAGACTAACTAATATATATGTATATTCTTTTTCAAATGCTTTTCCATTAGAGGTTATTATAAGATATTGAATATAGTTCCCTGTGCTATACAGTAGATTCTTGTTGGTTTCTTTATTTTATATATAGTAGTGTATATCAGTTAATCCCAAGCTCCTACTTTATTCCTCCCCCTCTCTTTTCTCTTTGGTAACCATAAATTTGTTTTCTATGTCTGTAAGTCTGTTTCTGTTTTGTGAATAAGTTCACTTGTACCATTTTAATTAATTAATTATTTAAAAAAAATTTCTTTTGGCTATACCTGTGGCATGTGGAAGTTCCCAGGCCAGGGATCAAACTCGTGCCACAACAGTAAACTGAGCCACAGAAGAGACAATTCTAGATCCTTAACCCATTGAGCCATAAAGGAATTCCCATTTGTATCTTTTTTTAGACTCCACATACAAGTATTATCATATGATATTTGTCTTGCTCTGACTTACCTCACTTAGTACGATAATCTCTAGGTTCATCCATGTTACCGCAAAAAGCATTTCATTCCTTTTCATGACTGAGTAATATTCCATTATATATATATATATATATATATATATATATATATATATATATATATATATCCTTCACAAAGATGTAGTATTTTAAAATTATCACATAATAAATGCTTGCTTTTATTTAGTGATCAGAATCATTCAAACATGGAGCTTGCTAGGATAAAGAATAATAGTGGAGGAACTTGGAGGTAAGAGTTTGGGAACCAGACTGTGAGATGCTCTAGGGAAGAGATGGTATCTGCTTCATCTCAGAGTACTCAGCACTGTCAACGTACCTCCTTAAGTGCTCATTAAGTTTCAAACATACACAATGCTAAGAGGACATACAATAAACTCATGAACCCATTATCCAGATCTAAGAATCATCCCTCATGGCCAATCTCACTTTTCTATGCTCCCACCCAACTGACCTCTCAACCTCCTTGCAGATTAGTTTGAAGCAAGTCCCAGACATTGTATAATTCCACCCACAAACATTCCAATGTGTCTCTCTGAAAGATAAGCAAATACAACATCATCACACCTAAAAAATGAGCAGTACTTCCTTAACTATAATCTAATGAAATTCAGTGTTCAAATTTCCATGATTGTCAAATTTTCATTTTTTTAAGAATTTGTATAAATTAGGGTCTAAAGATCTCAATGGGGTGCTATGTATATTAAGTTTTGTTTAATCTAGAGTCACCACACACACAAACATTGCCTGTGATTTAATTTCTGAAGGGACCAGATCTCTTGTCTTAGAGCTTTCCACGGGATATTGCTGATTGCCTCTCATAGTATCATTTAATATCAACCTTGTACTTCTACAACCTGACAGATCAAAAGACTTGTGATGGTTCAGGTTCTTTTTTTTTCTTTTTTCTTTTTAGAATTCTTCATAGGTAGTTTTTTGAATTTCCATCAGATGTATAATACCTTGCTATCTTTCTTTTTTTTGACATTAGCACATTAGCAGTCATTAATGATCTTTGCTTAGATCTATTATTTCATTAACAGCTGTAAAAATGTTAATGGAGTTCCCTGGTGACCTAGTGGTTAAGGACTTGGCATTGTCCTTAAGCCCTTTGCTGTGGCTTGGGTTTGTCCCTTGGGCCAGGAACTTGGCTGTTAGAGGTGCAGCCAAAAATGAAATTTTGATATGTTGATATGTTAATCTTATTTTTAAGCCTTACTTCTTCTCTTTTGGGGGCAGGGATGGCCACACCTGTAGCATGTGGAAGTTCCCGAGCCAGGGACTGAACTTGTGCCACAGTATCAACCTGAGCTGGTCTAGTGATAATGCCAGATCCTTAACCCACTGTACCACAAAGGAACTCCCAGCCTCACCTATTCATTTATTAGCTGGCATAGTTCTATAAAGAAAAACTTCCCTTCACCAACTACTTGGCTATTCTGACACACAGTTGGAAAAGGAATGGCAGAATAAATACTGTTTCTTTCCCTTTATTTACCAGTTTCAAAATAATAGGCTGAGTCCCAGAGTATCCTTCAAAAGATGACAAATGACGTTCTTTCTTAAGTGCCACTATGAACTCATGAGTTTAAACATATTAAAGGACTTGAGTTGGATTGTTGCTACCTACCACATGCTACAAGAAGAGCAGCATGTCCTATGCCCATACCTTGTCCCATACCAAGTCCTATGAAATGATCTCAAGATTTAACCATGGAATGTTCATGCAAGTATATATGGCAGAATCAACCCAAACCCTACCATGGCCCCTCCTCTGCTTCTCCGTACAGTGAGGACAGGGGGCCCAAGTAGACAGCCAGAGTTTTTCTGCACTGGAACTGGGAGCTGAGAGCCTTTTTATTTTTGAAGTGGGTGGGAAGTGAGACAAAGTTGTAAGGATAAGTCTAGAAGCTTCCATTGGCTAGGTGCTATACTCATGGAAGAAACCAGTCTCCTGCAGGAGGAAATGAAGTTTCCTGTAGCAAGGAGAGGCATGGGTGTGTGGAAGGGATGTTGGGCTCCTGATTCCAGTCACTCATGCTTGCTGTGGTTTGTTTTCCTGAGCCACAAATTTCTCTTTTTTGCCTGAGCTACTCCCAATCTCTTTAGAGGGTGGGCTAGCTCTATTTTTTTTCTTCCTTTTTTTTTTTTTTGGTCCTTGGGCTTTAACGAGCTACGCTGTGTCCATATAATATATTATCCTTTACCTCTTAAGCAAGGTGGAGGTGGTTTATGTTACCTGTAACTCAAAGAGTCTTAACTAAGACTGCTTCTTTAATGACAGGCAGGTTTAGAAGGCCTGCTGAAAGCTATCTCCCTCACGGCACAGAAGGAAGAAAGGGAGGATGCATGGTGATAATGCTGAGACCTCAGCTTTGGTCATGAATCCTCATCCCAAGGGGAGGAGGATGCTTTTAGATTCTGGACACCCAACCACCCAGAGCAGGAACTTCAGACTTGCCTAGAAGGCATCTTAATCTGTCTGCCAAAACCATGCTACTTTATTTTAATCAAACTGGGAAACTGCATTCTTACCCTCAACAATATGCAAAAATGGAAGGGAATGGAAAGAGGGAGATTCTTGTGTTTGCACATTTTACCTCCTCCTGGGGCTCTGACTTGCAGATGAGCCTGAAGTTTACACTAGAGGGTAAACAAGATAGCTATTTGGACATCACATACCACTTTGCCAGTTTCCGTTCTCTTGAATTATTTATCATCTAATTGTCTGCACTGAAACAGAATCAGGCAACATAGAGTCAGAGATGGAGCCTTATTTGTGAGTTAGAGAAGGAAAACTCGCGTTCAGTGAAGGACCTGGAGCAGAAACACTTTGTGGTTTTCTGACATTCTCTTGCTTTGGGAGGGCTGTGAGCACAGGGGTGAAACCAGCACAGCAAGGGAGATCAGGAGCCACAGGCTGGAGGCGTCCTAGAGCTGACTAGTCCAGTGTCTCCCCGGAGGCCACAATCCCCCTACAGTACAGAGGCTCTGGTTCCAGTCTGGACTTAGCCACTAAGCCTTGATTTCTTGTTTGTAAAAGACAGAGTGCAAAGGGGGATGGGCTGGAAAAATACGCCTCTCGAGATTGAAAAGACTGTTATCACAAACTATTTTCACCATTCCACCATCCCCCACTAATTTCTCATAGGAATAAGTATTAGTAGCTATGAAAACAAGAAAAATATTCTAAAAATATTTCAAGTAGTAAAATAGAAACTTCGAAAAGCAGAAACGTACAATGACAAGAAAAACTCACTATTAGTCTTACTACTCAGTAAGAATTACTCATAATATTTTGATACATTTTCTTTCAGTTTTTCTTCTAACCAAATACATATGTTTCTAAACACACACACAATTGGGAAATTTTAAATACACTGTTTAAAGTCAAGTTTTGATTTGGGGTTTCTTTTTTGGCCACGCCCATGTCATATGGAAGTTCCCAGGCCAGGGATCGAACCCACGCCACAGCAGTCACTTGAGCCACTGCAGTGACAACAACCAGAACCTTAGCCTGCTGTGCCACCACAGAACTCCCAAAATCAAGTTTTTTTCTGTGACATTTTGTAGCGAGTCTCTCTTTCATGTCAATAAATATTCTTTAAAACAAGGTTTCTAGGAGTTCCTATTGTGGCACAGCAGAAACATCTGCAACCTATACCTCATTAGAAACCATGAGGTGGCAGGGTTGATCCCTGGCCTCGCTCAGTGGGTTAAGGATCCTGAGTTGTTGTGGCTGTGGCGTATGCCAGCAGCTGCAGCTTTGATTCGACCCTTAGCCTAGGAACTTCCATATGCCATGGGTGCAGCCCTAAAAAGACCAAAAAAAAAAAACAAACCCCCCCAGCCCCCCCCAAAACCCTCCAAAAAACAAGGTTTTTAAATGACTAATTATTTTCAAATAGTTCATTGTAAAAAGATACATACTTAAAATATTATTAAGATTCAATGGTTTCATGTTAATTTCACATTAAAATCTAATCAGGATACTGCAAAAGATGCTGAAACAACACAGTCACAGACTAGATCAGGTACAGACCTGGAAGCTATTCTTTACTAGGGAAATTTCAGGGTGCACAGTGGCCCATTACTGGCCTACAAACAGGAAGTGAAAGGACTCAATGGATGGACAGTCCAGGTAAGGAGTACATGTGAGGATGTATGAGTAGGGAGCAGACCCTAGAAAACTCAAGACCCTAAACTTTGAATTTATTAATAACTGCTATTATACTGTTCCATATGCCAGTATGGCATAAAAGCTATAGGCCAAGTGCCACGTTTTTATTCATATTTACTTACAAGCTTTTTTCCGTTTTTTTTTTGTTTTGTTTTGTTTTTTGCTTTTTAGGACCGCATGTGAGGTATATGGAGGTTTCCAGGCTAGGGGTCTAACAGGAGCTGTAGCCACCGGCCTACGCCACAGCCATGGCAACATCAGATCTGAGCCACGTCTGCAACCTACACCACAGCTCACGGCAACGCCGGATCCTTAACTCACTGAGGGAGGGCAGGGATCGAACCCACAACACCATGGTTCCTAGTCGGATTTGTTTCTGCTGTGCCACATGGGAACTCCCATAGGCTTTTTTCTAAGTATAATTTTTTTCCTTTATGTAACTGAAATCTATAGTATTAATATTTTTACTTGCTTTTTTTTTTCAGTTATACAAACTCAGTCTTTAGGTTTGACTTGTATAAGTTTAGGATGGAGGAAAAAGAACTATGTATCAATAGAAAAAGACAATTTATCCATTTACTAGCTAAGGTCCTATTTATACCATCAATTTCTTTTTTTTAAGATTTTTATTTTTCCCCATTATAGTTGATTTAGTGTTCTGTCGATTCCTACTGTATAGCAAGGTGACCCAGTTATATATATATATATATATATATTCTTTTTCTCACATTACCCTCCATCATGTTCCATCACAAGTGACTAGATATAGTTTCCTGTGCTATACATACAGCAGGATCTCATTGCTTATCCACTACAAATGTAATAGTTTTTATCTATTAACCCCGATACACCATCAATTTCAACTCAAACCAATATGATTTTGAGATTTTCAAGGAAAATGATCCACATCTTATGGATAAGAAGGTAGACATACATACAATATGAGAAGGCTTCCTTTTCCTCATAGACAACTGGGGGAGGAGAAGGGGATCAGTAAAGACATGTTTGAAGGAAAGTTGGAGAAGCGTCCACACCTGCTCATTATATCAAGTGTCTAGGGACTCTCTAAATAATTCAGGTGCAGTCGGCTCCCTCCAGGGGCAGGTGTTGAGGAGAGTTTCCAGACAAGCATCTCCTCTTGCAAAACTGGAGCAGACGTAGGATCTGATTACTTGAAAAGGGTAATCAGCTACAGCAACCTCCTTTTTCTGCCTTACAACTTGCCTTAAGTTAAGGTACAAGAATTTCTGGGATAACAGCCTGCTGTGGTGGTTAAGAGCTTTGAAGCCCTTGCCAGTGGATCATTTTCCTCGCAAGTCTGGTTCTGATCTAGATTCTGCCACTTCCTAACTGTGTGACCTCGGAATTTACTCAGCCTCTCTAATCCTCAGTTTCTGTACCTGCAAAATAGGGATAACAATTCCCTCATTCAGACTGTTGTGGCATCATCTGTAAGGCTCCTGGTACCTAGCAGATTCTTTTCTAAGAGTGTCCCTACCTCATTTCCTAGGAAAAGACATTTGCAATTTAATTAAGAGAGCAATGTCCAGAACGAAGTGAAACCTCTCCTTTAGAGCAAAATAAATAACACGGCTATTAGCTACTGAGGGTTTATCATAGGCTGACTACTATGCTGAGTACTTTTTTTTTTTTTTGGTCTTTTTAGGACTGCACCTGTGGCATATGGAGGTTCCCAGGATAGGGGTCCAATCAGAACTGTCGCTCCCAGCCTACGCCACGGCCATAGCAACGCAGGATCTGAGCTGAGTCTGCAACCTACACCACAGCTCACGGCTACACCAGATCCTTAACCCAATGAGCAAAGCCAGGAATTGAACCTGCGCCCTCATGGATGCTAGTCAGACTCGTTTCCGCTGAGCCATGACGGGAACTCCTATGCTGAGTGCTTTACATATCATCTCACAAAATCCATTTATGGATAAGTATTATCAAAATTCTGAGAAGTTAAGACATCCTCCCCAGGTCAAACAGCTAGCAGGTGGTGGACACAAGGTCCAAATTCTACTCCATCTCTTATCCAAAAAAGCCTGTATTTTTACTCTCTAGGTAAATGGGTCTCTGGAACTTATGCTGGCTGAGGGAGGGCAGTCTGCCAGGACTTGGAGGCCAGACCTCCTTAGGTCTGTGGGGCCTGACTGCCCCCTAGTGTTAGGGGAATCTTAGGGCCATATGAATAATTTTGTAAATGCCCCTATAATGTGTGAATATCCAGTATCATCCAGATGTTATTTTTATCACTATCTACCTTTAGTATTATGATAATTATTTCTAAGTCATAGAAAACCTAAACCCAAGTAAAACATTTGAATAAAGACATTTGTTGAAGGCCTGATGAATAAAAACATTTGTTGAGGGCTTTTTTCCCCCTCGCTGGAAGCTTCAGGATTGGTCGGTTCAGCAACCTCTTTCACCAGGAGCTGGTGGCCAGGAAAGGGAAGTAGTAGGGCAGGACCACAAAAGGGATTTCAGAATAAAAAGTCCCCCTTCCTTTAGCTAAGACAAGCCAAGTACTGGAAGTCTGCCTGGGTGGGGGTCCCTGTGAGGCTATGGCTACCTCTTGGCCCTCTTTTGGGGATCTCTCTACTTTTGGTGGAAAAAAGGGAATCAGATGGTTCATGGCACTGCAGAAATGGACCAAGGCTGGAGTTCCTGTCGTGGCTCAGTGGTTAATGAACCCGACTAGCAACCATGAGGACACAGGTTTGATCTCTGTCCTTGCTCAGTGGGTTAAGGATCTGGCACTGCTGTGAGCTGCGGTGTAGGTCGCAGATGTAACTCGGATCCCGCGTTGCTGTGGCTGTGGTGCAGCCCAGTGGGCTACAGCTTCTATTTGACACCTAGACTGGGAACCTCCATATACCACGGGTGTGGCCCTAAAAATACAAAAGACAAAAGAAAAAAGAAAAAGGAAAGAAATGGACTAAGGCTGAGGAAGCCATTCCAGGGGGAATGGACTTGTTAACTGAGTTTCACCTGCATCTTCTGCTCTAAACTCATCCCCATTTCATGCCCTAAGAAGGGTGGCTCCCACAGTGGTTACCCCGCCCAGCTGTCTGCCATGTTCCTACCTTCCTGTTTCACCCACACGAGCTTTGGCCTGGAACTGGCATATTCACTGCTCCCCAGACTTGGGTTTCACCCCATCTCCGGGTTTTGCTTCACCAACCCCCTGCCTGAATGCTCTGCCCTCTCCTTATCCCGTGCCTTGTCCTTCTCAGGACTCAGCTCCAGGCCTGCCTCCTCTGTGGAGTCTTCCCCCAAGGGTTTGGCCTTCTTGGGTCACTTTCTATTTTCAATCCCAAGGGCTTGTTGTCTGTTTGGGAGCTGATTGTGGTCTTTGCCGTACAGTTTCAGGCAGGAATCTGCTTACTGCCTTTTCAGGCAAGCTATGCCAGAACTCCCCACTCAGAGGGCAGGGCAGGCAGGGTAACTTGGCCGACCATGTACGGGTGTGGATGAGAGGTAGAGTTTGGAGCCAGCCTGGGAACATGTTGCACACGACACCATAATTCTTGTGTTCATAAAACATCCTCAAGAGGATAAGAAGAAACATGTAAGCCAGTGCTCATTTCTCTGGGAGGGCTCCCACGAGACAAGAAATCTTTCAACTGCAGACTGTCAGGCACCAAGGACCTTAAAAACAGGAGCTGGATGGAGGGAGGGATGGAGGGCTTAGAGCTGTCAGTGAAGCAGGCGATCCTGAGGCAATGGGGCTGGCAGGATAACCCAAAGTGAACTAAGGATGCCAGCAAGGGCTACAGCCTTCCAAGTGGACACTACATGGATGTGGCATACAGGACAGCACCCTCGTGTCATTCACACTCACCACCTTCAGACCATCACCATGTTTTCAGCCCTTGAGCTCTGGGGGCTTCATCTCATGTTTTCCTGTCCTCTCTCAGTCTGAGTTCCTCCCTTGGGGATCTGCCTGTGCTGCTTCCACTGACACCTGAGGCTGATGGCCTCTCTCCCCAGCCAATACCCAGAGAACAGACTGTGTAAGAGTAGGGTGAGGGCCACAGGGGAGGTAGAAAGCTTGAATCATGCACACAGGCTTTTTGTAAGAACTTTATTTCTCAAAAAGGGGGGAAGAATCCAGAGTATTAAAATAATCCTCTAATTTTTGTCTTTTTGGGGAAAGGAAAGGATGACAAAATAATTCATAAAAAAATTTCAAGCACAATGGCTGCAGGTACTTCATCCTGAAACTTGCATCTCCTGTCCGCAGCTCTGGGTTCCAGCTGTGTCCAGGCAGTGCCAAGCCCCTGATTCCGGAGAGTTTACTTATATTTACTTCCCAAATAAATACAAGACATCAATCTTCCCAGTGTAAATGATTCAGTCCTTTTTATGATTGTTTCTGATGAGAATGCTAAAAAAAAGAGCTGTCCCTCTTCTAAATTCCAAATCTTTCCTTTTTGAAGATGACTAAGAGCATGAAAGAAATGAAACATGGCAGGACATCTTAGGTGTGACTGGCTCTTGTAACTACCAAATGCCAAGGGAGACTTTACCTCATCAAGGCGATAAAAGGTAAAAAGCAAGCAAGCATGATTTTTCCACTGCCTTTTATGTTGGGAAGTGGCACCTTTCCGTTTCTGTCACTTAAGGGAATTGCACCGTGTGAGGGAAAGTCTCCATCCGTAGCAATTAAGCGAAGTCTGTAACCATAGCCACTGTCATCTAACTTGAAAGGAAGAAAAAACAGAAAGAAAAAGAAAAGACAGAAAGAAAGAAAAGGGTGTGTGGGAATGTGAGTCCTTAGCCCAGGCTGATGTTGCCACACTGAGTCCAGAAGCATCGAAGTGCACTTTCCAAAAGGAGACCCTTCCAGGAAGCAGCAGACAAGACCTGGTCCATCCCCTGAGGTGCATAAGACCAGTTTAACTGGGAAGATCCCTCGGAACATGCCCGGCTCTCCTCTGAATGCTTTCAGTTGGTGTTTCTCTGAGGAACAGGGAGGTTCTCGTGAAGATACTTTAAGCTTCCATGCTCTGAGAAGTCTGAGACCACGTGGTCCTGCCCTCGCAGCAGCCACTTGGTGGTAAGCAGTCCCTCAAGTCCCACTGGTCCCCGGGCGTGGATTCGTGATGTACTGATTCCCACTTCAGCTCCTGTGGAAAAGCAGGGGGATGAGGACGTGGTGCTCCCCAGCCTCTGCTTCCTGTAGCCCACCAGGCTCACATCTTCTCCTCCTCCTCACTAGGCATTCTCTCCCCTCCCTCTTCTGATCTGTCCTTCCCGGGCTAGCTTGACTTCCACTGTCCCCATAAACGTGTCCTCTGGTTGCTATAGATCACTGTCCTTCTAAAGGACTTCTCTATTGTACTGTGTAGAAGTGTAATCTCCCTAAGCATCCTTTAAACTTGAGACAGCAAAGGACATGTTCTAGGTATTCCCCAGGATGCTTAGCGTCTAGACGCTCATGAGACTGGATATACAAATGAGTGGTGTTCACTTCCTTCCCTCTAGCTCCAGCCTCAGACACAGGGCATCGGGGCTTTTCCTGGGTCTGACTTGGTGCAAGGTTCCCAAGCACTGTGTGCAGTTGAGGCAGGGTTCCCTCATTCGTCACAACTTTACTGCCAACAGGCAATGAGTTAGGCCCTGGGGATAAAGCAATGAATAATTGATGCAATTCACGAAGCTTGTATTCTTGTGGGTAAGGCAGCCAGGGAACACTGCAGAAAATAATTCTGTCCAGTGACAGGGTGCAGAGAAGGGTGCTGGGACACAGACTGTGTGGTCAGGAAGAATTTCCCTGAGGAGTTCCTTTGGCTAAAACCTGAATGATGAGAAAGATTCGGGAGTGGGGAGCAGCAGGGATGGGCTGCAGGCAGAGAGGAGCAAGGGCAAGGACCTGAGAGGGGATATGCTTGGGGCAGTGCTCGGCAAGGAGACTGTGACCACTGGCTTCAAATCCTGTTTTCTTGTCTTTAGGGCCATACCTGTGGCATATGGAGGTTCCCAGGCTAGGGGCTGAACTGGAGCTGTGGCTGCTGGCCTACTCCACAGCCACAGCAATGCCAGACTCGAGCCGCATCTGTGACCTACACCACAGCTCACGGCAAGTCCGGATCCTTAACCCACTGAGCAAGGCCAGGGATAGAACCTGTGTCCTCAGGATGCTAGTCAGATTCGTTTCCACTGAGCCATGATGGGAACTGCCTTCAAATCCGGGTTTAAGAGGGTAGAGAACACATGACCTTGGGCATGTTGCCTAACCATCTCTTGCTTCAGTTTTTCCTTTTGGAAAAGGAGGAAAATAACAGAACCCATTATGCAGGGCTAAGTGAGATAATGCAAGTGATGCACTTAGTACAGTGTTATTATCTGTCACTGTTATTAATGCATTTCACGGGAAGTGAATTCAACCAGAGCCTGGTCTTTAGCTCTGAGCAGGTGAAGGAAAGAATGGAGTGGTCTTTACTCCTCCCTCGTCTTGGACTTTCACCTGAAAGCTGGGCACCTCAGCCCTTACAAGTATGCTGCTATTTCTTCAAGAACATGGAATACAAAGACTGACACAAGCGATGTGATAATTAAATCATATCCCACCTCAACAGAAATATGGAGCTAAAAATAAGAGTTCAATGACTAAGAATAATTGAGCAAAATTCCCTTTAATAACCTTTAGCAATTCAGTGAGAACTACTTCTCTAGGCAGGTCATCTATTCAAAAGTTCAGAGAAATTAAAGTAAGTTACATAGTTGAAATATTATCAGATGTGCCATAAATGCCTTATTGGAGCTCTGTATAACGGTACCCCTGAAAACCACAGACTGGAAAATTCTTATACTGCTGGGGGGTGGAGATTACATTACTAATGATGGAAACGGAAAAGGTGTCTTTCTGAAGCTTTTTGTTCCATATACTGATTTATTTATTTATTTTTTCTTTTCAGGGCCACACCCACAGCATATGGAGATTCCCAGGCAAGGGGTCAAATCGGAGCTGCAGCTACCAGCCTAGGCCACAGTCACAGCAATGTGAGATCTGAGCCGAGTCTGCGACTACACCACAGCTCACCACAATGTCGGATCCTTAACCCACTGAGTGAGGCCAGGGATCGAACCCACATCCTCATGGATACTAGTCAGGTTTGTTAACTGCTGAGCTATGACAGGAAGTCCTCCAAATACTGATTTAGAAATCAGCCTTTTGCCTCTGGGCTTACCTGTTTGTTTTTGCTGCTGATACTTCAGCTCAGCATAGGTACCTATACCTTCTTTCGCCCTGCCCTTGGGAACCCTGGCATGCACACCTGTCACAACCCACGAACGCAGACACACTGAGGCCTGCCACAAGTTGTGGTAACGACCTAGGCTCTGGACTTGCTCAAGTTTGGGTCTGAGTGGCAGCTGCATGGCTTTGGGTAGGTTACTTCAGTCCTTTGAATCTCAGTTTCTTCATTTATGAAAAAGGAAATACAAATACCTACTTTTTTGACATGTGAAGTGGCTAGAACACAGACTTTGTACCAGTCATGGTAGGGTTACCATGCTCTCATAAACCCACCGCCCGGTCTGTCTCCATTATCTTGATCACGCACGTGACTATAAAGACCAGGTGTCTCCTCCACCCTCACTGTGCTCCTTGGGCCACACAGTGGTTCATAAGGTACTCTTTTCTCCCCGACCAGACTCCTCCTTACCCAGACCAAAGCGGTAGCCATCAGAGAAGCGAGTGCTGGCGTTCCAGAACACACAGGCACTATCCACATGCTGGAGGAAGAACTCTGCTGTCTTTTCTGTAGCATAAAGGGAAAAACCTGAGTTAGGATGGTCAACGGAGAACATCCCTGCTTCTAGCCACTCAACAGGGCCTGATCAGGGCAGGGCCCAGGTCCCCGAGCCACTTCCCCACCTATTAAATATGTGCACTTGCGAAAAAACAAAAGAAGAAAGAAGGCAAATCAGCTTCATCAGTCATTTTGTCGAAGGAGTAAGTCCTGGGAAAGACTGGGTTGGAATCCAGATCTCCTTGCAGACGTACATACCTTCAGTGCTGCAATGGTCTGCTTATACTATCTACTTATATGGTCTGGGCCAAATGCCTAAGTCTCTACTACAATTCCGCACCCCCCAGCAGGGTGACTGTAGGCAGGTCTTGGAACCTCTCCGAGCCTGAGTGCAATGGGGACTGATGATAGTACCTTGCTGTGGGGAGGGTAAAATGAATGGAGAGCCACAGAGCATGCATCCCAGAGCCTAAATATTAGCTGTTGTCACTGGTGGTAGTGCAAGTCCCCAGTAAAGTGACTTAAAGTTCCCTGAGGGCCTGTATTGGCTTCCTTTCCTGTTGGGCCTCCAGTGCCTGACGCCCAGGCGTGTCTCTTAGTGTTCACTGCAGAGGGAATGAGTGACCACAGAGAGATGGTTTTGCCCTAAACTAGCTAGTTCTGTGCTTAAGCTCCCAAGCCTTGCTTTCCTCAGCTGTAAAGACTGCCGCGTGGATTAAATGGTAACATCTCTGACACAGAGTGCACCATGTTTGAAGTGGAACTAATCATCTCTTCCCTGCCTCCTCCCATGGGGCCACTGTGATAACATAATAAGGTAACAGGTGTAAAAGCACTCAGCAAACCAGCAAATGCCACCAATATGTTATCACCATCAGTCCATTGAGATTTTGTTTTCCTGCAGGCCAGGAGGGGCTGAGAAGAGCAGAGCTGCCTTGGAAATCAAGGCACGATAAAGCAGACCCCGTGTGCTGAAGCCTCTGCACACTGACCGTTCTCTGTGATGATGACGTCCGTGTGAGAGCTGCCGTACTTGTGGATGTGGTCGATGGCCTCCTGCACGCTGTCCACCACTTCTATGCACAGTTCCAGGTCCCCGTACTCAGTTCGGAGAGACTTCACTTCAGAGGGACTGAAGGTCAGATAGGAGGCAAACTTGGGGCCTGCGTGAATCTTCACCTGGGACAGAGGAAGTTTGGGGGCAACAACATAAACACAGCAGAAACAGGCAAGTGCATACTCCTCCTTCTGAGATCCAGAGCAAGATAAGCCTGAAGACAATGAGCCTGGGGCTCCTGTGGCCTGGAAACTAAACTAGTCTCTGCTTCCTTTTCGAGGCAGCCCCCGCCCCCCAGGATGTTCTGCTTTGGAAAATGCTGATGGCCACTTGCCAGCAATGGGCCCCCAGTAAAAGTGGAGCAGGGATTTAAACAGGAAGCCTTTGAATGTGAAGAATGTGCAAGGCATTTAACAGCCTAGTAATATAAACCCTTGACTGCTGGCATTTTACTCAAATGAACACATGACTATAAAAATCCCATTCCCTGCATGTGGGACTGTGGCACTGTATCAGGTGGAAAGAGGGAGATGCCACCAAAACACTTCCACTCCCTTTACCCTGGAAAAGTCCTAGGTGTACTTTAGAGGGAAACTGTACTTGGCTGGTAACCTCTGTAAACTGTGGTTACCCATTACATCTCTGATTTACATCTCAGTCTGGCCCCATCTCTAGGTTCAGCTCAGGTCCAGACTGGGGCTAATCCTGCTCCTGGCTGGAAGAACTACAGGCTCCTGAAGCTAGTCACAAGTGTGGTCCCACTTAGACCTTGTCCTCTGAGACCTCCACAGGGTAGTGTTCATGCCTTGATTCTTTGGGACCAAGCTCTTGCCTTGGCTCAAGTCACAGCAAGTGGTGTCTGCTCTGCCCTTATTGCTCCGGAGGCTCCGTGTGGTTTCATGGCTGGGACCCCACTTCCTCCAGGCCTGGGATTCAACCATGTTGTTCAGGGACCAGAACCCCACCCCTGTGCAAGTTGTGTTCTGATTTACCACCTGCACTACAAGGTTTTGCATGAAGTACACATACTGGCTCGTTGTGACTTGAGGAATTTCAAGGCAATCCTGAGGATGAATGAGGGTATCGTGGGTTTGCCTGAGTCAGGACTGGAGGTTTTACTCCTGGAAAAAGGAGAGCTTTTCTCCTATCTTATCTAGTCCAGTCCAGCCTGGCACTTGGCATACACACAAGTGCTCAAATAGGCCACTCATGTAAAGTGAGCCCCCAAACATGATCTAACTCCCCTGTCATTTGTAGGGTACATTTTGATTTTTAAAACGGTCCTTTCAGGGAGTTCCCTTAGTGGTTCAGTGGTTAACGAATCCGACTAAGAACCATGAGGTTGCGGGTTCGATCCCTGGCCTTGCTCAGTGGGTTAAGGATCCGGCGTTGCCGTGAGCTGTGGTGAAGGTTGCAGACGCGGCTTGGGTCCCGCGTTGCTGTGGCTGTGGTGTAGGCCAGCAGCTACAGCTCCTGTTAGACCCCTAGCCTGGGAACCTCCATATGCCGCGGGTGCGGCTCTAGATAAAAGCAAAAAAACAAAAAATAAAACAAAACAACAACAAAAAAAACGGTCCTTTCAGGCTCTCACTGGGACCATGCCACATTTACAAGCTGGCTGAAACCTTCTGTTTCCAGCAAAAGGATGAAAGGGAAGATGACACATGCTCAGGGTCAAAGCAACCAAGGCCAGCAGTCACTTTCTCTACTACTGTGCTAGTTTACATAATTCTAAAAGAGCGCCATGAAATCAGATATTAAAGCTTAAGTGCATCCTGACAGAAAATTTAAGATTGTCCATTTTTGGAGTTTCCTGGTGGTCCAATGAGTTAAGGATCCAATGTTATCACTGCTGTGGTGCAGGTTTGATCCCTAGCCCAGAAACTTCTGCATGCCATAGGCATGGCCAAAAAAAAAAAAGGGTCCATTTTTTCCTGGAGAGCATCTATTTCCTTACCATTAGGAAGGTAATGAACCTATCTGAAACTTACTGGTATTGGTTATTTACGACCTTCATCACATGGTAAGAAAATAATCCAGAGAGAACATTACACAGATTGCTCACTCCCAAATATCATTATATTAGTAAGTACATTAATACTGGTAATTGAAGACATTTGTGGAGAGATGGATGTATAAAATTTTTGGTGTGAAAACATTTCTGCACAATCTTTTCAAATCAAATCCAAACATAAACTTTATGCTGCCTGAATAAGGGTTGCAGGAAGGAGTCCATTCAATGGCCGGTCACATGATCTGCCTTATCTTTGAACCCTCTTAGCACTGAACACACTCCCCTTTGGAATGAAGCTATTTGTGTATGGGTTTTCTCCATCTACCAGGCTGTCAGAAGCATAGGCATGTCTTAACTCATTCTGTGTACTCAGCATAGAACTCTGTACAGGCAGATGCTCAAAAACATTGCTTCTCAAATTGCCTTAAATGGTATGGCAGCTGCTCCCAGTCTAATCCCACAGGCTTCTCAATCTCAGAAGGAGAGACAGAAGTGAGGGACTTGCCCTACCTGTTCCACTCTCAGCATGTCAATGATCTGGTCAAATAATGGTGTTCTCAGCAGATCTCGGTGGATTAAGAGGGTCTCCAAAGCATTACAGGCGGCTGGATATTCACATTTAGAGTCTCTGACTGAAAGAGAATAAAGAATTGTTTCTATTATCGTGATCCAGATCCACTGAGGTCGTGACAAATATTGTGCCTGCATCAAGCTCACCTAGTCTGGTGGCCTTGTCGACACTAGCCTCTGAATCCACATACATGTGGCAGATCCCTTCACTGTGCCCCATCACTGGAATGCCCTTAGCAGCTTTCTGGATGTCTCTGACCAGCTGGGAAGAGCCACGTGGGATGATCAGATCTATCATTTTGTCTAGGCGGCAAAGATCTTCCACTTCTTCTCTGGTATTCACCTGAAGAGGCAGACAATAAAAAGATAAAGAGATGACATTCTTCCGACCATACAAAACATGGAAGCAGCAGAATCCTTTTTACTGATAAATGTCTGTGCCTCTTGAGAACCAAGTCTGGTACTGTGAAAACTTATTCCCAAAACAAGATTAAGCTCCTGATCATGGGAACTGAAAAGGTATCCAACAAATGCTTATCAAACCCTACATATTAGCTGTTGTGCTCTGCATTATAAAACATGTAGGACACAGCTCAGGTCTAGTAGGGAAGACAAGATTAGGACAGGACTAGTCATTTTTAAAACACCAGAAGAGGTACCAAGTGCTATCTCTGGAAGGCCAAGGAGGAACACAGTGCCAGGCTATGAGGATCACAAAAGGAAGTGGCTGCTCCACTGGCCCTCCAGTGACAGCCTTAACGACCTGTTAGGTCTTTTTTTTTGTTGGTCTTTTTTTGCCTTTATGTAGAGCCACAACCGTGGCATGTGGAGCTTCCCAGGCTAGGGGTCTAACAGGAGCTGTAGCTGCCGGCCTTCGCCACAGCCACAGCAACGCGGGATCCAAGCCGCGTTTGAAACCTACACCACAGCTCATGGCAACGCCAGATCCTTAACCCACTGAGCAAGGCCAGGGATCGAACCCACAACCTCATGGTTCTTAGTTGGATTCGTTAACCACTGAGCCACGAAGGGAACTCCACGACCTGTTAGGTCTTGCTAGGGAGTCATGGTTCTCCACGACTTTGCTGGCTAGACTGACTGAACTGCTTGTGTTAGGACCCTGAGATTATGGGCACTTTTCTTCTTCCTCTTGATATTTAATTTTCCCTTCAATATTGTCATATTACTAATAATAGAAATACAAATACATGTACAAGAAGGTTCATGGCAATTTTAGTCTGCATAGCTCCAAAATGGAATAAACCCAAATGTCCATCAACAGAAGAAAGGATAAGAGCTAGTACATGCATGTAAATGGAAAACCACATGGCAATAAAAAACAGAATCCACTAGATGCAACATTATGGATGAATCCTACGAACAGAATGAACAAAAGAAATACAGCATCATAGAGTACGTTTTGTATGATTTCATTTATATGAAGTTCAAGAACAGGCAAAAGAAAATGACTGTGAAAGAAGTAAAAAAAAAAGTGGTTACTGATATTCAGAGACAAGACGGTAAAGGACTTGAGCTCACCTCCCCTCATGAAAATACCAAAATTACAACCAACTGCTGAACAACCATCAAGAAAAGAGACCAGAAGCTACCAAAAAAGATATCCTACACCCAGGGACAAAGAAGAAGCCACACCAAGATGGTAGGAGGAGTGCCTTCATAATACAAGCAATCCCATAATAGCCAGGAAGGCAACCCACAGACCAGAAAATAACTATATCATGGAGGTTCTCCCACAGCAGTGAGAGTTCCAAAACCCACAACAGGTTCCCCAGTCTGGGGGTCTAGCATTGAAGGAAGAGCCTCTGGAGCATTTGGTGTTGAAGGCCAGTGGCACTTGAGCATGGGGACTCCACCGAAATGGGGGAGAGACTCCAGTCCTAGAGGGTGCACACAGAATTTCATGTTCACTGGGTCTCAGGGCAAAGCAGAGACTCCATAAGAATCTGGGTCAAATGGTTGGGTCTTGGAGGTTCTCCTGGGAAAGCAGAGGTTGGCTGTGGTTAACTGTGGAGGTGGGACATTGGAGGCAGAGGTCTCAGGGACTAATCATCTCCATAAGTTCCCCTGGAGGCTGCCATTTTTGAAAAATCTGGTCCCACCCACCAGGGCTGAGAAGCCCCAGGCCAAACAAACAGGGTGGGAACACAGCCCCACCCATCAGCAAACAGGCTGTCTAAAGTCCTCCCAGGCACAGAGCTGCCTCTAATCACATGCAGAGACAAAGCCCCACCCAACATATGGACAAGACTCAGCGCCACCTACAAGCGGACAGCACCAGTCCCTCCCATCAAGAGGCCTGCCACAAGTCCCTGTGTCAACTTCATCCACAAGGGGGCAGACACCAGAAGCAAGAGAGGCTACAATCCTGCAGGCTGCAAAAAGGAGTCCACACAGAGAGCTAAATAAAATGAAATGGCAGATATGAGCCAGATGAAAGAACAAGGAAAAAAAAAAAAACCCAGAACAACAGCTAAGTGAAATGAAGATAACCTATATGAAAAAGATTTAGAGTAATGACAGTAAGGAAGATCTAAGACCTTGGAAGAAAACTAGAGGGCAAGATCGATAAGTTAAAAAACATTTAACAAAGAAATACAAGATTTAAGGAATTAACAAGCAGGGATGAACAACACAGTAAATGAAATGAAAAACTCACTAGAAGGAACCAATAGCAGAGTATAGAGGCTGAAGAATGAATAACTAGGGTTGAAGACAGACTGGTGGAAATCACTGACATGGAACAGAATAAAGAAAGAGAAATGAAAAGAAATGAGGACAGTCTAAGAGAACTCTGGGAAACATTAAACACACCAACATTTGCATTATAGGGGTGCCAAAACGAGAAAAGAGAAAGGGCCAAAGAAAATATTTGAAGAGATAATAGCCGAAAACTTCCTGACATGGCAAAGGAATCACTCACTCAAATCCAGGAAGTACAATGAATACCACATAGAACAAACCCAAGGTGGAACACCACAAGACACATATTAATCAAACTGACCAAAATTAAAGACAAAGAGAAAATACTGAAAGCAGCTAGGTAAATGCAATAGCATACAAGGAAACCCTGATAAGGTTAGCCTATTTTCCAGCAGAAACCCTGCAGGCCAGAACAGAGTGGGACAATACACTTAAAACAGTGAAACAAAAACCCTACAAACAAGAATACCCTACCCAGCAAGGCTCTCATTCAGATTTGAAGGAGAAATCAAAAAAAGCTTTATGGACAAGCAAAAATGAGAATTCAGCACCACCAAACCAGCTTTACAACAAATACTAAAGGAACTTCTCCAGGTGGAAAATAAAAGGGCACAACTAGAAACAAGATTACAAATAAGAAAGCTCACCAGTAAAGGCAAACATATAGTAAAGGTAGGAAATCATCCACACACAAATATAATATCAAAACCAGCTACTGTGAGAAAAGGAGGGTATAAATGCAGCATACTGGAGATGCTTTTGCAATTAAAAGACCAGCAACTTAAAACAATCTTGTACATATATACAGACTCCAATATTAAACCTCACGGTAACCACAAACCAAAAATCTACAATAGTTACAACACAAATAAGAAAAAGTAATCCAGAGTTCCCATCGTGGCACAGTGGAAATGAAACTGACCAGGAACCATGAGGTTGCAGATTTAATCCCTGATGTCGCTCAGTGGGTTAAGGATCTGGTGTTGTGCTGAGCTGTGGTATAGGTCATAGACACGGCTCGGATCCTGGGTTGTTGTAACTGTGGCATAGGCCAGCAGCTGTAGCTCCAATTTGACCCCTAGCCTGGGAACCTCCATATGCTGTGGGTTCGGCCCTAAAAGGCAAATAAATAAATAATAAAAATAAATAAATAAATAAATAAATAAGTTGCAATTCTCACTAAAAAATAAAAAAAATGAAAAAATATAGATTAAAAAAAAAGAAAGAAAAAGGAATCCAAACACAACTCTAAAGATAATCAAAAAACTACAAGAGAAGAGAACAAAAGAAGGGAAGAAAAAAGACCAGCAAAAAGAATCCCAAAACAATTAACAAATGGTAATAAAAACATACATATCAATAATTACCTTAAATGTAAATAAATGCTCCAACCACAAGATACTGACTGGCTGAATGTATACAAAAGCAAGATATATATATATATATATATATATATATATATATATATATATATATATATAGTGTTTATAAGATACCCACTTCAATTCTAGGTACACATACAAACTGAAAGTGAGAGGATGGAAGAAGATATTACATGCAAATAGAAATTGAAAGCAAGCTTGAGTAGCAATACTCAGATAAAATAAACTTTAAAATAAAGACGGTTACAAGAGACAAAGAAGGAGATTACATAATGATCAAAGGATCAATCCAAAAGGAAGATATAACAACTATAAATATATATGCACCCAGCATAGATATACCTCAATATAGGCAATTGCTAACGGCCACAAAAGGAGAAATTGATAATAACATTATTATAGTGGGGACTTTAACAGCCCACTTACAGCAATCGACAGATCATCTAGGCAGAAAATCAACAAAGAAACACTGGCCTGAAATGACGCATTAGACCAGGTGGACCTATATAGATGTTTACAGAACATCCCATCCGAAAGCAGCAGAATACACATTCTTCTCAAACACACATGGAGCATTCTCTAGGACAGATCACATTCAGGGCCACGAACCAAGCCTCCATCAATTAAAAAAAACTGGAATCTTATCAAGCATCTTTTCTGACCACAATGCTATAAGACTAGAAATCAACAATGAGAAAAAAACTGCAGAAAACACAAACATGGGGAAACTAAACCATAACTAAACAATCAATGGATCACTGAAGAAATCAAAGAGGAAATCCAACAATATCTAGAGACAAATAAAAATGAAAACACAATGATCCAAAACCTACAGGATGAAGCAAACACAGCTCTAAGAGGGAAGTTCACAGCAATACAAGCCTACCTCAGGAAATAAGAAAAAACTCAAAGCAACTAGAGAAAGAACAAACAAAACCCAAAGTGAGCAGAAGGAAAAAAATCATAAAGATCAGAGCAGAAATAAATGAAATTAAAATGCAAAAAACAGTAGTAAAGATCAATGAAACTAAAAAGCTGGTTCTTTGAAAAGATCAACAAAATTGATAAACCCTTAGCCAGGCTCATCAAGAAAAAAGTAAGAGGGCTCAAATCAATAAAATCAGAAATGAAAAAGGAGAAGTTACAAAAGAAATCATAGAAATAGACAGGATCATAAGAAACTACTATAAGCAGCTATGTGCCAATAAAATGGACCACCTAGAAGAAATGGACAAATTCTTAGAAAGGTATAACCTTCGAAGACTGAACCAGGAAGAAATAGAAAAGACGAACAGACCAACCACAAGTACTGAAACTGTGATAAAAAAGAAAAAAGAAGGAGTTCCCGTCGTGGCTCAGTGGTTAACGAATCCGACTAGAAACCATGAGGTTGCAGGTTCGATCCCTGGCCTTGCTCAGTAGGTTAAGGATCCGGTGTTGCCGTGAGCTGTGGTGTAGGTTGCAGACACGACTCAGATCCCATGTTGCTGTGGCTGTGGCGAAGGCCAGCTGCTACAGCTCCTGTTAGACCCCTAATCTGGGAACCTCCGTATGCTGCAGGTGCGGCCCTAGATAAGGCAAAAAGACCAAAAAAAAAAAAAGTCCAGGACTGAATGGCTTCACAGGTGAATGCTATCAAACATTTAGCAACGAGTGAACACCCATCCTTCTGAAACTCTTCCAAAAAACTAAGGAACACTCTCAAACTCATTCTATGAAGCTACTACCATCCTGATACACAAACCAGACAAAGATATCACCAAAAAAGAATATTATAGGCCAGTATCACTCATGAACATAGATGCAAAAATTCTCAACAAAATACTAGCAAACTGAATCCAACAATACATTAAAAGGATCATACACCATGATCAAGAGGGATTTACCCCAGGGATGCAAGTATTTTTCAATATTTACAAATTAATCATGTGATAACACCACTTTAACAACTTAAAGAATAAAACCCACATGATCATCTCAATAGATGTGGACAAAGCTTTTGATAAAATCAACAATCATTTATGATAAAAACCCTACAGAAAGTGGGCATAGAGGGAACCTACCTCAACATAATAAAAGCTATATATGACAAACCTAACATCATTCTCAATGGTCAAAGGCTGAAGGCATTTCCACTAAGATCAGGAACAAGACAAGGATGTCCACTCTGATCATTTTTATTCAGCATAGTTCTGGAAATTCTAGCCATGCCAATCAGAGAAGAAATATAAATAAAAGAAACACAAATTGGAAAAGAAGTAGTAAAACTGTCACTGTTTGCAGATGACATGATACTATACATAGAAAATCCTAAAGATGCTATCAGAAAACTATTAGAGCACATCAGTGAATTTGGTAAAGTTGCAGGATACAAAATTAATGCACAGAAATCTTACATTCCTATACACTAACAATGAAAGATCAGAAGGAAATTAAGGAAACAATCCCATTTACTATTGCACAAAAAAATTAAATATCTAGGAATAAACCTTAGAGACAAAAGACCGATATTCATACTACATGAATTCAGTCACACAATGGAAGACAGACAGCATATATCACTTATATGTCAAATCTAATAAAAGGATATGAATGAACTTATTTGCAGAACAGAAACAGACTCACAGACTTTTTTTTTTTTTTTCCTTTTGTCATTTTAGGGCCACACCTGTGGCATGTGGAGGTTCCCAGGTTAGGGGTCAGATTGGAGCTGCAGCCGCCGGCCTACGCCACAGCCACAGCAACGTAGGATCCAAGCCACGTCTGCGACCCACACCGCAGCTCATGGCAACGGTGGATCGTTAACCCACTGAGCAAGGCCAGGGACCAAACCCGCAACCTCATGGTTCCTAGTCGGATTCATTAACCGCTGCGCCACGACGGGAACTCCGACTCACAGACTCTGAAAACAACTTATGATTACCAAAGGAGACGGGGAGCGGGGGGACTGAGGGTTTGGGACTGGCATATACACACTGTGGTATATGAAACGACTGGCCAATGGAGACCTGCTGTATAGCACAAGGAACTCTATCCAATATTCTATGATCTATATAGGAAAAAGAATCTGAAAAAGAATAGATGTGTGTATACGTATATGTGAATCACTTTGTTGTATAGCAGAAATGATCACAACACTGTTAATTATACTTCAAAAAAACTTTTTTTTGGTCTTCTTTAGGGCCAGATCTGCGGCATATGGAGGTTCCCAGGCTAGGGGTCTAATAGGAGCTATAGCTGTCAGCCTACACCAGAGCCACAGCAATGCCAGATCCGAGCCCGTCTGTGACCTACACCACAGTTCAGGGCAATGCTGGATCCTCAACCCACTGGGTAAGGCCAGGGATCGAACCTCGACGTCATGGTTCCTAGTGGGATGCATTTCCACTGAGCCACGACTGGAACTCCTTTTTTTTGCTTTTCTTTTTTTACTTCCCTAAAACTTTAAAAAATGGGAAAAAAAAAGTGGTTGCCTGGTGGTGGGGGTGGGGTATACTAATCGAAAAAGGCACAAGGGAGTCCTCAGGGTGTTGGAAATGTTCTATATCTTCACATGGTGGTGTGTGTATACGTGACGGTTTATGACAAACCTTCAGAAAATGTATTTTTTCTGACTTGGCCTAAATCACTGTCAGTAAGCAGAACTCAGGCCTCACACTGCTACCTGTGACCTAAAGAATAAAGGGCTAAAAGGTATTCTTGTAAGTCAGTGGTGCCAGGACACAGCTGTATGAGAGGGGACTTCACGGGTCACTCAAGGCAGCCTTTGCAGTGTCCAAAGTCAGCAGGCACACAGGACCTGCTGCTGCTGCTCCAGTCAAGCCTGTTTGTACAAGCAGCTTGACCTTACATGGCCTTCACTTTCCTTCAGATACCCCATAGGCTTGACCTGGTCCCTCTGGGCCTAATTTGGCTTGTCCCAGGGACTTACCAGCTGTACAGCCTGCTTGACTCCATGGATGGAGAGAGCCTCCTGCGTCAGGAGGTGAAGAATCCGGTTGCTATGTGAGGCCTCCTTCCCTCCTTTGAGTAACAAGCCATTACCACTTGCAATAGCCAAGGCTGCCACCTATAGATCAAAGAGGAGAGCAGTGAACCAAAAGAAAAAGTGTTAAGAGTAATGGTAACATTAGCACTCACTAAGCACATTCTCTGTGCCACGCACTGTGTTAATCACTTTGTAAGGCTTCCTATATTTAATCTTCACAATATTCCAGTGAATTAAGTACCTATTTTATCCCTTGCTTTTTTTGGTTTTGTTTTTTTTGTTTTTTGTTTTGCTTTTTAGGGCTGCACCCGCGGCATATGGAGGTTCCCAGGCTAGGGGTCAAATCAGAGCTGTAGCTGCCGGCCACAGCAATATGGGATCTGAACTGCATCTGCAACCTACACCACAGCTCACGGCAATGCCAGATCCTTCACCCACTGGGCCATGCCAGGGACTGAACCCGCAACCTCATGGATCCTAATTGGGTTAACCGCTGAGCCATGAAGGGAACTCCTCCCTTGCTTTATGGATAAGGACAAAGATGCCCAGAGAAACTGGTGATTTCCCTGAATCACAGAGCTTATAAATGGCAGGGCTGGGACCCTTAACTTCGAGCCAATGCACCAGATCTTAGGAACTATACTGTACAGCTTCCTTAGCACCATTACAGAGTACCCAGGGTCAAGTGGCCAGGGTCACATGGGCCCTTCACTCTCTGGCCATAGTGACCCCCTGACTCAGGCTGAGGCTGGATGGGATTTCTGGCCACATCCCACCCTGGCCCTGTCACTGTTTTAGAGCGCTAATGCCTGGTGTGACCCTGGAAAGGACCAGAACTGTCAACCCCTGGACAGCTGTGGCAGAGACCTCTCGGAAGAAGCACAAGCCTGTCTTCGGAGGAAGGAGCAGGTCATCCAGGAGGAGGGTTAGTTGTCCTTTTACAGCAAAGAGATCGTGACCCTGACCTGATCATCCAAGGCCTGAAGATGAACTTCTCTAAATGCTCTTGGGATGAACAAAAATCTTTTTGTAACATAGTCATAGAAACTTTTTACTAAGAAAAACTTGCTTGAATTTGTTCATCTCCCGATTAATAGTTCTTTTTTTTTTTGGCTTTTTGTAGTTTTAGGGCTACACCCATGGCATGTGGAATTCCCAGCCTAGGGGTCTAATCGGAGCTACAGCTGCCGGCCTACACCACAGCCACAGCAACGCGGCATCCGAGCCGCGCCTGCGACCTACACCACAGCTCACGGCAACACCGGATCCTTAACCCACTTAGCAAGGCCAGGGATCGAACCTGCAACCTCATGGTTCTTAGATTCGTTTCTGCTGAGCTCTGATGGGAACTCCAGATTAATAGTTCTTAATCTTTCATTTCTATTGCTCATGAGCCCCTTGCAAAAATTGTGTAAACATTTCCCAGAAAAATGCACAAACACACAGCATTCTGCACATAACTTTTAGAATTAAAGGATTCTGTGATGCTACCCAAGGTTAAGATCCCAGCTGAGAAACCTCAGCTGTAATGGCGTAAAGAAGAAACTTTTTTCCTTGTGAACTATTTGCTAGTATGGATAAAAAGTGGCAGAGAAATTTCATGGACACAGCCTACAGAGAGACTCAGGACCCATTTCTACCAGATGAGGGGAGTTCTGCAGTATCTCTGAGGCATCTCTGAGACAATATGTGGCCAGAAGGGGGCAGTTTGACAGCACCATCCAGGGGCTGAGGACAGACCCCAATAGTATGGGAGGCCTTTGGTGGACCAGCTGGTCTTAAGTCATGTCGGGGAGTAGCCTCCACAAAGCATATGGGACTCCCATGGTCACCTATGCCTGAAAGAGGTACTGGGTTTTAGTTTGTTTTAAGACAGAATCTCTCTTGCGAGACTTTGGGGCTAGTGCAAAGAAAGAGCTGATATCATCCTAATGGACAGCCCAGTGGAGAACTGGTTCCAGATTTCTAGAAGAGAGTTTAGGGCAATGAGCGAGGCAACCTCTAACAGCACCTTATATTTCAGAGCAGGGCTGCCTGGCAAGCCCTTTGCCACATGGTTTCTTCACGTTAGCCTGTGATTTGTTAGATTCCTTAAAGGGAGTTGCACGCTAGTTCCATCAGTTAATGAAAGTTCTTTCTCCTAAGAGATGTACCTGCAGGAACCCATCTGTGACACTGATAATAAATGGGTCTTTTTCACATGGACGAAGCCAACTATTAGATGAACGAGCCTATAGTAGGCTAGCGGGGACCTGATGCTCAGGGAACAAAGTGCTCCAGTGAGCTAAGATATGTGGAAAGGTGCTCCTGCATCGTGACACAGGAGGTTCATCTGGGCTCAAGGCCCAGCCCCATCCTTACAAGTGTCACAGGAATATTAACTTCTGCAAGCCTCAGTTTCTTCAACTGTAAGATGGACACATGAATTACCTACTTTAGAATTATTGGAAGAATCAAAAATATAAAATGCCTTGAGAACAACCTGAGAATAAAAGCTCAAATATTATCTCTGGGGAGGAAAGGAAGGGAAGGAGGCAGGGAGGGAGGATAGAAGGGAAAGAAGAAAGGTATCTCTGGGTGGTTTATCTCGAGTCCTGAAAAGATGCACTTCCTCCATTTCCCCCAACCCAATGGCAGGAGTGAGTCACATACCTGAGGAAGGCAGTCAGGGCGAGACTCAAAGATGACCAGTAAAACACCAATTGGGACAGTCACTTGTTCTAGTTCCAAGTTTTTGGCAATTCGGGTCCGGCGCAAAACCCGCCCCACGCTGTCCTGTGAGGAGGACGCAATCTGCCGCAGACCGATGGCCAGGCTGTTCAGTTTAGAGGTGGAGAGGCTCAAACGTTTCAGCAGAGGAGCTGCAAGTCTTCCTGAAGAGGCATGAAGGATACATGATGAAGCAGGAGATCTGGGCAGGCTACGGCTGCTTTACTGAACATGTGACGGTATCAGGAACAGACACAGAACTTAGGGAGTCTTGGGGAGACAACAGCAATCCATTTACACCGCCTTTCTGAGAGGGGGCAGTTTGGCAGCACACATCATCATGTGAAGGTGTGGACACCCACACCCTTTGTGCCAGTAATTTCAGTTCCAGAAACTTATCATTTGCATGAGCAAACTTGCATGTGGAGGATAGTTAGCACAGCATTTTTATAATAGTGGAAAACTGCATTCTATCTATAGATTCAGACAATGGGCAACAATGCAGTTATTACAAATAAATATCTATATTTACCAATATGAAAAGCAGTCCAGGATAGTTTGTGAAAAAGGCAAACTACAAAAGTAGGTATGCTATGATCCCATTTATCACACACTGTGAATACATGAGCACAGGGAGACGTCAAAAAACATCAGAAACAGTGATGATCTCTGCCTATCTTTGAGTTATTTTAATTTTTTTAATGAGTGAATTATTTCTATAATTAGAAGCAATAAAGATGTTTTCTTTTTAAATAAAAACAGAGAATCAAGGCAAGTTTACATATAGAATTTGTTTTTTTTTGCTTTTTAGGACCGCCCTCGCGGCATATGGAGGTTCCCAGGCTAGGGGTCGAATCGGAGCTGTTGCTGCCGGCCACAGCCACAGCCACAGTAACGCCAGATCTGAGCTGCATCTGCAACCTACACCACAGCTCACGGCAACGCCGGATCCTTAACTCACTGAGCAAGGCCAGGGATCGAACCCGCAACCTCTTGGTTCCTAGTCGGATGCGTTAACTGCTGAGCCATGACGGGAACTCCCAATTTTTCTTCAATTTAAATGAGTATGCAAGGTGTGATTATCTCTCTCTCTACACACACATTCATATATATACCTGTACTTACATGTACAGGTATATATACTCAGGAAAATCATTTAGAATCACACATCACAAATCCTTACTAAGGTTCATGTTGAATGAGATTATAAAAAATTTCCCCTTCTTTTTTATAGTCACAACCACCAGGTTTAACTAATAAAAAGATTTCTACTTTCGGAGTTCCTGTCACG
Source organism: Catagonus wagneri (assembly GCA_004024745.2). Lineage (NCBI taxonomy): Eukaryota > Metazoa > Chordata > Mammalia > Artiodactyla > Tayassuidae > Catagonus > Catagonus wagneri. The sequence goes on along the minus strand of PVHT021183705.1, from coordinate 33,357,589 downwards.
GCTCAGCGGAAATGAATCTGAGTAGGAATCAGGAGGTTGCAGGTTCGATCCCTGGCCTTGCTCAGTGGGTTAAGGATCCGGTGTTGCCATGAGCTGTGGTGTAGGTTGCAGACGCAGCTCGGATCTGGCGTTGCTGTGGTTGTGGCGTAGGCCAGCAGCTGTAGCTCTGACTAGACCTCTAGCCTAGGAACCTCCACATGCCACGGGTATGGCCCTAAAATGACAAAAGACAAAAGACAGAAAAAAAAAAAGATTTCTACTTTGGAGGGGAGAAATCAACCCTATATTATCCCAATCATTCTATCAACAAATAATATCAATTTAACTGATTTTCTTCACTTCTCCCCATGTGCTAAAAATAAAACTTTAATTATAGTGCATGTTTAATGTTATACTCTGGTTTTCCACCTCCTAATGCATGCACATCTTCCATGTTGGTAAAAATTATTTTAATTACTACTGAACAGTCCATTGAGTCGATAAAGTTTAACGAACATGACTGCACTTATGTTAATCAGACACTCAGGTTGTTTCTAGTTTTCAATAGGATAACCTTGCTCTAAGAAACTTACATACAGAGCTGTTTTCTCCTCTTGCAATCTTTTCATAGGATGAATTTCCTGAAATGGGCTCACGGAGTCAAAGACAATTACCACACACAAGTATACTCAAGACTCTGTTCTAAAGCCATGTGTGTCCTTGTGGATTCCCAGAGAGAGATAACCGGGATCAGAGGTCAGAGTTCAACCAACAACTAGGTGTATGACCTTGAGGAACAGCTTTAACACCTGTGGGCCTTTTTTTTTTTTTTTTTTGCCCTGTTTGGGCTGCACCTGCCCGCGGCACATGGAGGTTCTCAGGCTAGGGGTCTAACAGAAGCTGTAGTTGCCGGCCTTCGCCACAGCCACAGCAACATGGGATCTGAGCCACGTCTGCAAACGAACACCACAGCGCACGGCAACACCGGATCCTTAACCCACTGAGCAAAGCCAGGGATCGAACCCACAACCTCATGGTTCCTAGCCGGATTTGTTAACCACTGAGCCATGACGGGAACTCCTAACACCTGTGGGTCTTAATTATTTTACTTTAACAAGCTGGATAAGATGTCAATAAAGATTTCTTCCATTTCTAAAAATTTATTTTACGGCTTTTCAACGCTGTGAAAATTCAAAAGATGAAACGTAAAGTCTAAAGGAAGTTCCAAAACAATATCTCAAAAACATTTTCGGGAAAGAAAATAATGTTGCTAAGCCCTGGAAGGTTTCTTTAAAGGGAAAACCACTAATTTGGATGTTTAATTTGGGGCACATTTATTTAAGAGAAAACAAAATTTACAAAATCCCCATAAAGTCAACTCCCACTATTTTAGGGTAGAAAAGACAAAGAATAAAGAAAAAAGGAGAGAAAGAGTGAGGGCCTACCTGATTCCCTAGGTATTTAGTTGTCTGCAATATTGAGTTCAGCCATCTCACTGACTCTAACTCACAGGCATTTCTGGAGGGCAGACTACACGCTGGTTAAGGAACTAGAAGATAAGCTACCTTTCACTACAGGCTGCAAAACTATCTCTACAACTATTTTATATACACTGTCCAGGCTGTATGGTTTTAGGCATGTAACAAGTTCTCTGTGCTTCAGTTTTTTCCTCTATAAAATAGATAATAAAATAGCAGCTACCTCATAGGTACCATGTTGTAAAGATAAAATGAGATCTTGCCTGTTAATCCCTTAACACAATGCCCAGCAACACTGAAGGCCTCAGTAAATATTAGCTGCTATTAGTTGAATATCTGAAATAGTGAAGTCCCCAATCTTTATTTTTTCTCTTAAAATTAACATAGTAGCCAGAGACTGTGACCTACAGGGAATGGAAAAAGCCCCTCTGGCACTTGTACTAGAATATCTGGGAAAGCGGGTGGAGGCAATATGTGTAGTTTAAAAAATCCCAATGAATACCAGCCACCAACCTTCAAAAAAAAATGATGCATAATACATAATTTCTTCTATAACAATCCTGACTTCGGGCAGACGATGACAGAAGAATTACTAGTAAGGGGAGTGACCATTGTAGTTCAGTGGTTAACAAACCTGACTAGCATCCATGAGGATGAGGGTTCAATCCCTGGCCTCGCTCAGTGGGTTAAGGATCCAGCGCCATGAGCTGTGGTGCAGGTTGCAGATGTGGCTCGGATCCCGTGTTGCTGTGGCCGGTGGCTACGGCTCTGATTCAACCTCTAGCCTGGGAACCTCCATACGCTGCAGGTGCGGCCCTAAAAAGACAAAAGACAAAAAAAAAAAAAAAAAAAAAGAATTACCAGTAAAATGCAGAACAAAAAACAGAACAAACCCCTCCACAACACTAACTAAATTGCCTGGTCTTTACCCTCTGCCTCCTCCAAGTCTTTCTTGTTGGCTAACAGGATCTCATCTCGCTGGTCCGTCAACAAATCAGCCAGATGATAGATAATCTCTGCTCTCTAGGAAAAAAACAAATAAGCAAACATGTTAACCCATGAAGAAGGAACATCACACTTTTAGACGTACTCTTCTGAGTGGGCCAGGCCTTGCTCCTAAATTCAAGGTCACCAATGACCGCAATCCCTTCATTCATTCCTCACCAGTGCTCCCCTCATTTTTTCTTCATTCACTGCTATCTCCCCGTTTCTCCTTACCTCACTTCCTCTTTTACCACTCCTGATGATGCTGCTTAGCAAATCTTAACTTTGTAGTGGGGGACAGGGCAAGACAGGGGCCAGCACTTTGAATCATTATAATATACACATCTCTCCCTATTTAATAGCATTAGCTGCATATTGATTTCCCAAGCAAGTTTCTGCATCTAGCTTTCCTTTTTGGAAAAGTATACATTAAATGAATTAAGTCAAAGAGGAAAAACCCAGTCCTGGATGCTGGAGGAGACCCCAACCTGTACCCATCTAGATTAGGAAATGTGGCAAATCAGAGTAGTAATTACTGAAGGAATGAAAGAAGTGGTTTAAGAGAAAGAGAAGCTAGAGAAGGGCTTTCCCTTCTCTACTTGCAGTTAGTTTAAATTCTCTCTTTCCTTCTCAGGCCAAAATACTCCCCAGAAGCAATCTATATACATCACTTTCAAATCCAGCCTTAATACCATGACCCTTAGGAAGCAGCCCCCTGCTTTCCCTTGACCTCCTCACATTCACTGTGTCTGCCACTTCAACTGACTGATTCACTGTGAACAGGGAAGGGCTATGACTATGGAGCAGCTCTGGAGCTTCCACCTGAGACGTAAGCTAGGTGATTTGGACAGCTTGGGGTAAGTAACTTCCCTACATTTCTATGCTCACTATGTGGTAGGATGGTAGGATTAGGGAGCCTCTCTGGTTTCATGATTTTCATGTTGCTTTCTATTAACACCATAGGGATGCAAAGCTACCTTAGGCTTCAGCTTATAAAAGACAAAAGGGAAAGTGAAAGTTATAACAAGAAAAAAAAGGCAGAGCTAATATGAATCAGGCTGGTAACTCAGATCTAACTCTGTGGGACCAGAGGAATAAATGGGGAAACAGCAGGCTTAACTGTGCACTAAACCTCATAGTCTGACTCACTCTGAAAACTATCAGCTAGGTTTATTACCTGCTCAGGTTCCAAAGTGGCCAACATCCTTCCTCCTGATCGAGCCATTTCCCCTTGCTGCTCCACGGTAGGGCCTGCAAGAACATTTGTCAACATCAGCTTATGGTCAGCTTACACACCTTCACTATCCACTCATGCACAGGCTCCTTGCAGGTACAGAGCACAAGCTCAGGGTCTCAGTGTGCCTATTTCACATCCAGAGATCACTGACCAACAGAATGGCAGAATAGCATAAAGATTAACTCAGGCAGAAAAACAGAACCTGTCAGCATCTTCGGGGTGGACAATATGATTTGTTTTCTAGAGTTCTTGGCTTATATTTTCTAATGTATCTGCATTTCTTCTTCTTCTTCTTCTTCTTCTTTTTTTTTTTTTTTTTTGCTTTTTAGGGCCACGCCCTTGGCATATGGAGGTTCCCAGGCTAGGGATCAAATCAGAGTTGCAGCTGCCAGCCTATGCCACGGCAACATGGATCCAAGCTGTGTCTGCAACCTATGCCACAGCTCACAGCAACGCCGGATCCTCAACCCACTGAGCAAGGCCAGGGATCAAACCCATGTCCTCATAGATACTAGTCAGGTTCTTAACCCAATGAGCCACAACGGGAACTCCTAATGTTTATGCATTTCTGAATGTAGATTATAAGGCAATTCTGTCTTCGTACACACCTGGGGAAGCAAATACCATATCTTATGCATCTTTGCACCTATAAGTGTTCACTAGTACCTAGCATCCAACATGGGTCTAGCAAACATTTCTTGAGAAAACGGATGTTTATACTTTAACAGTGATTTTGGAGGGAATAGGAGGCCTGGTTAGGCAGGTTAGATGAATTTTACAAAAGCAAAGTAGAATCCAATTTTGCAAGTACCATCCAGAACAATAACATATTTCATATTATCAGCACATCAATTTTGTGAACTCTACTCCCAGAGGGAAAGCTCCATTTTCAGCCCCATCTGGGCCACCATGGAGTCACGAGCTAAGCCCATCCACAGACCGTGGATTCTATGAAGAACTACTTACCCGCAGGCTTTACTTCAGAAAAGAAGGTGCCAACCTTCTTTCCCTCCACGATGTCTGTGATGACGTGCCCAGACACCTTTGGGTGGGTCCCATTGGCAATGACCACAGAGGTGCCACCTTGCAAAGCCCAGAGGGCTGCTTTCACCTAGGGGGAGATCAGATCCATGAATGAAATTCAGACCTTGGCAAGATCTGCACCTTAAACATGAGAAAACATAGACAATACAATGGGATATTGAGCAACTTAAGTACTGCAGGAATATTCTGAACAGCTCAGGAGCTCTGAAGACTTGCTCAGCCCTATACACTCTTCCCAGCCCAACCCTGGCACGTGTTGTCTAAAGATGAACAAACCTGTCCTCTGCGTTCCCTGTGTTTTCTCTAAGACTCTCTAGTACTGGACACATAACTTCTGCATTTGACTTATTGTGCCTCAACTTAGTGTCCAGCCTGCTGTCTGATCAGAATCTGATCCTGAGTGTTCTGAGCTTTTGTAAGTGGCCTTCATATCCTCACCTCTGCCATTGCTAAACATGATGCTGTACGTGAAGGGCATAACTTCTAAGAACAATTAATAGGAGAGAATTTTTTGAAAGATTTCATCAGTAAATATTTGAGCTCTAATATTAACACTCAGGATTACACATTCTTTACATGTTATTAATAAAAATACAAAACATGACTAAATATAGGTACACAAAACACATGAAATCTGTATTTAGATATGCGCATCTTTAATGTGTATGTGCATCAGTCTTCAAATAATTACAAAAGTAAGAAGGATAAAACTGTAACTGCTCGAGTTCCCACTGTGGCTCAGCAGTTAACGAACCTAACTAGCATCCATGAGGATGCAGGTTCGATCCCTAGCCTTGCTCAGTGAGTTAAGGATCCGGTGTTGCCATGAGCTGTGGTATAGGTCGCAGATGCGACTCGGATCCCATGTTGCTGTGGCTCTGGTGTAGGCCAGCGGCTGCAGCTCCAATTCGACTCCTAGCCTGGGAACTTCCATATGCTGTGGGTGCGGCCCTAAAACGACCAAAAAAAAGCAAAAAAAAAAAAAAAAAACGAAACAAAAACTGGTAGTTACAGGCAGTAAAGGCACCAGATTCTTACCTTGGCTTCCATGCCACCCATTCCCACTCTGGACTTGGTTCCAAATGTTACAGACTGCTGATCTCCAGGATAAAATATATCAATGAGCTTTGCATCATCTGACCCTGGGGGGCTGTCAAAGAGGCCTAAAAAGTAGGTAAGAGTTGGTAATGCTGTTTAACAGAAGTGAGTATCCCACATGACACACCTCCCTGTGGACCTGCAACCACTCTATACTTGCCACATCCAAATATATCCTACTATTCTACCAGCTCCAACAAGAAAATTCATCAAGGGATTCGTGGAGTCTGCTCACACTAAAAACAACTCCAGGCGGATGCACCTTACATACTTTTATAACCTTGCCTAATAAACGAATGATTGACAGAATCAGGGCACGGCCATACCCTTGGCACAAAATTTAACGGCTCTGCCGGTAGTCTACTGGGAAGCTGACCACCCCCCCACCCCCTTTGCGATTGCTACCTATAACGCTGAACCTTAAGGAAGCAACTGAAAAAGATGAGTGGATTTTCTAGAAATAGTGCGACAGCCATATACTGTTTAATGTGAGTGTTTCCAAGGGCATGAAATATGAAACAGGTTCTCATGAGCTCTCACAGTACCCTCTGAAAGAATCACATTATACTCCCGACATTATGGGTAAGGCTTTGTAACTTGTTAGGCCAAGTCAGCAGAAGAGCACATGACTCTTGGCATTCAGTCTGGATTTGTCACCACAAAGCCTATGTCCCCTTTATAACTGAGCAGAATGACCTAAGTGTTACATGAAATGTTATATGTGTTATCACCCAAAATTAAAAAGTCTCAATTTCACTCTGAAAAAGAGTGTGTCTGCGCCTTGGAAGGGGAAGGAGAAAAGGGAGTGACATCAAGGTCTAACGGAGACACAGGAAGGAACTGCTGGGGGTCAGGGGCTGGCTGAAGGACACTAAGGCAGTGATGCTTTTGGTTTTACGTTACTGCTTCTCCTGTGTTAAAATACACTCCACTGCCCCATTATTCCAAATCTTTAACACAACTCTGTCATGAGCATCCTCTCTAGGAGGGTAATGGAATCAGAGCAGTGAGGACATAGTGTCCAATGCACAACGAGCAGTGCAAAGCACAAGCAGCAATTACACGGAGGGAGAAATAACCTTTCACAACCTCTGTCCACCTCAACTCAGTACCCCACAGCTCCTGGGATTCACAGCTGGGGTCTTCTCAGAGGGCACTGTGCCACGAGATGGTTAGTATGGGCAAGGCTGGACAATTCTAAGCCGAACTTTCTCCAGAGACTCCGAGGAGTTCCTAATATTCTGATATTCTGCCTACTCTTCTTTTTCTTTACAGCAGCATCTGAAACTCACCAAGAGCACATATAAAACTCTGATATTGTTCTGGAGTTCCCACTATAGCACAGCAGGTTAAGGATCCAGTGTTGCTGCAGCTGTGGTGTAGGTCACAGCCGCAGCTTGGATTTGATCACTGCCACAGGAAGTTCCATATGCCATGGGTGTAGCAAAAAAATATAATCTGATGTTGTTCTAAAAATCAATATTCAGTAGATAACTAATCAGAGTTAAGAGCACAAGGCTGCCAATGATCAGTTTGGGTGTTTGAAGCTACATTAAAACTAAGTTTTAGTAGAGTCTAGTTCAAATTATTTTTGGGGTTTTTTTTTGGTTTCTATTTTTTTGCTTTTCAGGGCTGCACCTGCGGCACATGGAAGTTCCTAGGCTAGGGGTCAAACTGGAACTGCAGCTGCTGGCCTACACCACAGCCATAGCAAAGGTGGGATCTGAGCCGAGTCTGCAACCTACACCACAACACACAGCAACGCCAGATCCTTAACCCACTGAGCTAGACCAGGGATCGAAACCCGCATCCTCATGGATACTGGTCAGGTTCATTACAACTGAGCCAGAACAGGAACTCCCAAATTGGGTTTATAAAATACATTGATCTCTCAAACTCATAACCTTTGCTTTGCTAGACAGTAGAGGCAAAAGGAAGAGCAGATTTTTTTTTGTCTTTTTATCTTTTTGCCTTATCTAGGGCCGCACCCACAGCATATGGAGGTTCCCAGGCTAAGGGTCTAACAGGAGCTGTAGCTGCCAGCCTTCGCCACAGCCAAAGCAACACAGGATCCGAGCCACGTCTGCAACCTACACCACAGCTCATGGCAACGCCGGATCCTTAACCCACTGAGCAAGGCCAGGGATCGAACCCGCAACCTCATGGTTCCTAGTTGGATTCGTTAACCACTGAGCCATGATGGGAACTCCCAGGAAGAGTAGATTTTTTAACCAAAAAGATTTAGATTTGAAACCAGCCAAGTACTAGCTATACCATTTAATTAGTGTGAACTCAATTTTTAATTTCTTCATCTGAATAATGGATTAACCTACCTACTTTGCAGGGTTGTTACAAGGATTGAATAAATTGATGTTTATAAAAGCACCTAGCACAGTATTTGAACACAGAAGTTTAATAAAAATCTGGTAAATAACTAAAATGCCTTCTTCTCCAGAATGGCTTATTCTTACCCAACTTAGCTGTTCCTATGCAGAGATTTAAAATGAATAAACATGGTACCAAGACTTCTTACAGGTAAAGATACTGACATATAAGTATGATATCTCTGACCTTCCACATGGGCAGAAGACAGATCAATTCATCTGTACCCTCCCCTGCCTCCACCAGGCAGCTCCTGTTCCTCCTCACTGCTGCTGGAGTATAAAACTGGAGAACAAGTCCTGCCACATTAAGCCGCCTTGGTTGTGGACAGGGAACAAAAGAGCTTTTCTAACCTCATGGGAATGTAATGGAGAACTTTCGGGATCCTAAAATAAGTTTATTTTAGACACAGCTACCATATTCCTTATGGGTCAGAATGTAAAATGGGAACAGCTCAACAAAGTGAGAAGAGTAAATGGAGAACCTAGTTGGAGCCAAGAGGGGCCCCTCCGTGAGGAAGAGGAAATCAGAGAGGAACAGGGAGGAACAAAGAACACGGTGGCCATACAGCCTGGATTCTCTGCAGTGGCTACAATTTAAAAATAATCTGTCTGGTGATTTACATTAAAAATGGAAAGTGATCAAGAACACAGTGAGATACCATGTTACACTCACTAGGATGGCTAAAATCAAAAAAGGAGACACCAAGTGGGAAGTGCTGGAGAGGATGTGGAAAAACGGGAACCCTCATACACTGCCAGGCAAATGTGAAATGGGGCAGCTGCTTGGCAAAGCAGTCTGCTTCTTCAAAAGGCTACACATAAGATCCAGCGATTCTACTCCTAAGTAAAATAAAAAGCATCCATACCAAAACTTGTGCACAAATGTTCAAAGCAGCATTAGTCATAACAGCTTAAATGTCTATCAGCTGATGAGTGGGTAAATAAAACCTAGGATATCTACATAGAGGAATATTATTTCACAATAAAAAATTATGAAGTACTGATATGTACTATTAATATCAATGAACCTTGAAAACATTACGTGAAAGAAGTCAGTCACGAAGGATCACATATTGTACAAATACATTTATAACAGATGTAATAAGAACAGGCAAATCAATAGAGTGAAGGTAGATAAAGAAGTTTCCAAGGTCTAGAGAGTTTCAGGGGACGTGAGGAGTAACTGCAAATGGATATGGGGTTTCTTGTTGGGGTGATTAAAAAAAATGTTCTAGGAGTTCCCGTCGTGGCGCAGTGGTTAACGAATCCGACTAGGAACCATGAGGTTGCGGGTTCGATCCCTGGCCTTGCTCAGTGGGCTAACGATCTGGCGTTGCCGTGAGCTGTGGTGTAGGTTGCAGACGCGGCTCGGATCCTGCGTTGCTGTGGCTGCGGCGCAGGCCAGTGGCCACAGCTCCGATTAGACCCCTAGCCTGGGAACCTCCACATGCCGCGGGTGTGGCCATAAACCCGCGGCCATAAAATGACTAAAGGCAAAAAAAAAAAAAAAAAAAAAAAAATGTTCTAAATTGTGGTAAGGGTTGAACAATTACATGAGTGTACTAAAAATCCGTGAACTGTACATTTCATTTAAAAAAATTTTTTTTTATTTTTTGGCTTTTGTCTTTTTAGGGACAGGCCCATGGCAAATGGAGGTTCCCAGGCTTAGCTGCCGGCCTATACCAGAGCCACAGCAACGCCAGATCTGAGCCATGTCTGTGACCTACACCACAGCTCATGGCAACACTGGATCCTTAACCCACTAAGCAAGGCCAGGGATCGAACCCGCACCCTTCTGGTTCCTAGTTGGATTCGTTTCCACTGTGCCATGATGGGAAATTCTAACCGTACATTTTAAACAGGTGAACTCTATGTTATGTGAATTATACCTTCATAAAGCTGTTATAAAAAACAAAACTAATGTGCCTGAAATGCAACATTTCAGCATTCCAACGACATCTCCCAGACTCCCCCACCTTCTTTACACTCATAAAACCCTTTTCAGACCATATGGCTTAGAAAATAATGGTCCATGGTAAAAAAAAAAAAAAAATCAGAAAGACTCCAACAAAGAGAGAAACTCATATGCTCACAAATACAGTTGTGATAAAAAGAAAAGGCATTACTTTATACCTTCGACATCTGAAAGAACAATCAAAAGGTCAGTTTTCATCTCCACGGCCAGACGGGCAGCCAGGCTATCATTATCTTTAACACTAATAACCTAAAATGTAATTAAAAGTCATGAGTCAGTGAGCTATACAGTTCAAAAACAAGTTCACAGAAGTACTCAGGTAGGCTCTGGCAGGCAAAATTAGCGACACGGAGTACATGCGTGACAGCTCTTGCAGGCCCCCCTAGTCTGCAAAACCCCATGCCTACTGGCAGCCCCCCTTCCAAATACACACCCTTCCATCCACTGACACACACAAGCCATGCTCACAGCATCACCTTAAATCAGTATTGCACCTCACCTGGTTGAATGAAACCCCCTGACTTCAAAAGAGCTTATGCAGCCGCTGCTCCAGGATGCCTGCTTCTCTCCCCATTTCTCCATCTTGTTTATGCCCAACATCCAGTGTTAGTACATGCAGCATAGCGTGCCATTAGCGTCTACGGCATGCTCAACCCTCAGGAATACTTTACCCACATTTACCCCCTGGAGATCACTATTGGGCTCTGCTGGGGGGACAACAGCATCATTTGTGTTGACGATGGGGACGATGTTCATTCGGAGGAGCTCATGAAGTGTCCCATTGAGGTTCCTGCGCTTTTGCTCATCGTGGAAATCCAGATTGGTCACCAATATCTAAATGAACCAAAAAGATTGAAAATGCAGGAGAGAGGACAATGATGAAATTCCCAGGAATAGCATCTAGAGGCTACTATGAGTACAGGAGTTAAACTTTAGGCTTCTGGGATCCCATTCAGATCAGAATGGAATATACATCTTTGTGGGCTTTTTTTGGACCCTTTTTTTGGAGGGGAGGGGTGCATCTGCAGCATATGGAAATTCCCAGGCTAGGGGTCAAATTAGGGCTGCAGCTGCTGGTCTATACCACAGGCATAGTAACGCGGGATCCTTAACCCACTGAGCAAGGCCAGGGATCAAACCCGAATCCTCATGGATACCAGTCGGGTTCTTAACCCACTAAGTCACAACAGGAACTCCAAGAATACACATCTTTGGATATTTATCCAATTTTTTCGTAGATGGGAAAAAAGTTAAAATCACTTGGAAGATTTATTTTAGGATGCTCAAGACATCCTGCAAAAACACTCTAATCCTCAGAAAGCTACCAAGTATCATCCATTCACAAAATTAAGAAAATGGGAGTTTCAGTCATGGCGCAGTGGAAACAAATCTGACTAGGAACCATGAGGTTGTGGGTTCGAGCCCTGGCCTCACTCAGTGGGTTAAGGATTTGGCGTTGCCATGAGCTGTGCTGTAGGTTCCAGACGCAGCTCAGATCCTGTGTTGCTGTGGCTGTGCCATAGGCTGGCAGTTGTAGCTCCGACTGGACCCCTATCCTGGGAACCTCCATATGCTGTGGGTGCGGCCCTAAAAAGTAAAAAAATAAATAAATAAATAAAAATAAAACAATTAAAATTAAAAAATTATTAAAATGAATATATCTACTTTTGATGGGTATTAGGGAGAGTAATCACTGCTAAGAATTTCTAAAATATCTTTATATTCCAGTATCTGATTCAAAGTTTGGCCATACATAGTAAGTGCTGAAACGTGGTGAGCAAGTGAATGAATGGCTACTCTGCTTGCAAAGTGGATTAAACAAAACAGAATAGGGCTGAGTTGTTCCTACTCATAAAAATGGTGGTTTGGGGAAGGCAGAACGGGGTAGATCATGACTGCCTTTAGTCCTGTAGGAAACAGACCTAGATCAAAGGTGAACATATAAATCCTGGTCCTGGTGGTGAAAGGTCAAACCATAAAAGCAAACACGTGTGTGTAGGAGAGGCAAGCAGGAGATATAAAGGTCCTGCTGCTCAAACAGTTTAACAAACAAGAGGCCAGAGACAAGAGACCAGAGAAACAAAAGCATGTGCTAGGAGAAGGGCAATCTCTTAGGATGCAAGTCAATTTCATTTCTATGAAGAAACAAATAAACTGTTGTCCCTGTTTAAGTCTGACAAATAACTTAAGGGATTTTCAAAAGCCCCTGATAATAGTCTTCAAAACAGGATTACTGAAGAAAATAAGGAACCAGAGGATAAAGTGCAAAGAGCAAAGATTTCTTGTAGATCATATCATGGGGAATGCAAAGGTGTGACAGAGAAGGGGCCCAAGGATGGACGTTTGCTGGAAACTGGAGGCAGAGAGTTCTTTCACATCAATACTAGTAAAAAAACAAAAAACAAAGCTAATGTATAATATTACTAATGATGTTTTCACTAAAAAAAACTAAAAATCTCAAAAGAATCATACTTGAGAAAAAAATAAAATGAAAGTATAGTTTCTAGACCTAAGTTTCTTCACCTGGCTCCAGGCACTTAAAAAAAATATTAAAGACTAAAATTGCCACTGAACTGTGGAGAAAAGAACTGATAATAAAGTGTAACAGAAACAGATTTCCAGAGCATTTGTGTAACAGAAAAAAAAAATCTAAAATTACAGTGAGTGGGGTTTTAGCCACAGGCAACAGGTGGACAAGTCCATGCCTTTCTGTGTCAGCACCCTTGCTCAAGGACACTCTGGCACAATACCAGAACAATCACTGTGGATAACGACCATGATGATGGAGAAACAGAGGAAGTGATAGGAAACACAAGAGCCAAACATAATAGAATGTGTATGTAAAATCATCTGTATATAATAATATCTGTGTAAATGGTAGGATCAGAGGCAGCAAAGGAATTTGAAAATAACTTGGGGAGCTCTACTGTATTTTTTTAGAACTAATGTAGAAGGAATGTTCTAGAATGTTTAGGGGTTAACCACTAAAACTTTTTAAGTTCCATGAGGACTGGAACATGGCTAATTCATTCACCAAAGTATCCTCAATGTGCAACAGACTCCTTGGTACACCACATATGCTCAATAAACATTTGCTAAATGAACTAAAAACCACCCAATCACCACCATTTCCCTTTAACGCTTAGCAGATATCTATTATGAGACAATCCGGTGCAAAGGGAAACAAGGCACCTGAAGTTGAGGAAGCCACTCAAATAAAGACATCTAAAAATCTCTCTATCTTCAGGAGAAGCATCAGTACTTGTAGTAGTCCTAGGAGTTATTAGTATAATAACAAGAGCTAATACTTAATGAGAAAGTACTGTGTACCAGACACTGTATCAAAACGCTTTTCATATATTTTCTCATTGAACTCTTTCAAAAACCCTCTGCGGTAAGCACTGATAATATCCTCATTTTTCAGATGAGGAAATGGAGCCACAAAAAGGTTAGACTGGAGTTTCTGTTGTGGCTCAGTGGTTAACGAATCCGACTAGGAACCATGAGGCTGCGGGTTCGATCCCTGGCCTCGCTCAGTGGGTTAAGGATCCAGCGTTGCTGTCAGCTGTGGTGTAGGTTGCAAACGCGGCTCCGATCTTACGTTGCTGTGGCTGTGGCGTAAGCCGGCAGCTACAGCTCTGATTAGACCCCTAGCCTGGGAACCTCCATATGCCGCGAGTGCGGCCCTAGAAAAGGCAAAAAAAAAAAACAGGTTAGACTTAAAGACTTTCTCCAGATCTCCCAACTAGCAAGTGGTGAAGCTGAGACTGTATCCTGCCAGTCTGGCTCCAGATCCCTTCTCATAATCACCTTGCTCCACAGGAATCACCCTCACAGGTCCCACACGCCCTGAGAAGGTCAGCCTCTCACCTGGGCAGCACAGATGCTATATTGGGTAAACATGGCTTCATATAAGGCCATTAGCCCACTCTGTCCGGCAGCTGCACAGGCTCGGGCTTCTAAGACTGGAATTGCCTGTAACACATCAACAGACAAAATGTGGTTGGGACTAAGGGAAGGAGGCCTGAGAACCCTGTCACAGGGGCTGGGGACTGGGGAAGGAGCACTCACCATTTCCTTCAGCTGGTTCTGCCCTGAGTGTAGGGCCTGCCGCACACTCTGCGACAGAAGGATCTCATGGCGTAAGCGTTGCTTTCCAAAGGCTACGGCTCCACTGGTCACCAGCATCATCTCTCGGCCTTGATTCTGCAGCACTGACACCTGACAATAGGGAAGGAAAAGGCCTAAGTCACTGTAATGTTTTTCCTCTCATCACAAGAGATTCAGGTAGGTTGGACTAATGGACTAATGCTGGTTTACAGACTAGCACTGGACTGGCTCTGGAAAAATCATTCAAGTTGTTTGGTAAAAATAGTCCTACATGCTTCCTCAAATTTGATAAGTAGGTGGCACATAGAAAAGAGAAGTTTTTTTGTTTTGTTTTCCTGTTTGGCTTTTTAGGGCCACACTTACGGCATATGGAAGTTCCTAGGCTAGGGGTTGAATCGGAGCTACAGCTGCCGGCCTACACCACAGCCACAGCAACATCAGATCTGAGCCGCGTCTGCGACCTACAGCACAGCTCACGGCAATGCTGGATCCTTAACCCATTGAGTGAGGCCAGGGATCGAACCCACAAATTCATGGTTCCTAGTCAGATTCGTTTCCACTGCACCATGATGGGAACTCCAAAAGAGAAGTGTTTTGTTTTGTTTTTGATTTTTTTTTTAGTGAGGCAAGTCGGTATTTATTAAGAGAGAAGACAGGTGTAGAGAAAGCACAGGCAGGCTCTGCGGGGTGGTGTGTGTGTGGGGGGGTAGGTGGAAAAGGAGAGACAGAGACAGACGGAATGAGCAAGAAAAAAAACTAGAAGTTTTTAATAAGGGGATTCTGGCTGTAGCCAGGTTTGGCACCCACAGGACTTGAAGGTATCTGTAGGATTCCATAACGCAGAAGCCTACTCGTTTCAGGAAATAAAACTGGAACACAAGTCTGGAGCCAGGAACTGCAGCATACACTTGGCAGATGACTTCTCAAATTCTAAGGAATGACCTGGGGAGATGCAGCTATTTTGGGGCCAGGTCTGACTTTCATGGGTTGCCTCTGGCAAGACCAGGGACAGATACTGACCCTGTTCTGCTGTCTGCCTGGAACCAGATGTAGTCACTTTGTTTCCCACCTAGGACAGATTCACATGAAAGAATCAAAGATTCAATATTCCTAATCTGTCCATTCCTCCTGGAACCTAGAAACAGCACTGATACACCATGACCTTATTAAAAAAAAAAAAAAAACCTTTTTATCATAGAAAATGTCATATTTAACCAAAGTGGTAAGAATCAAATTATAAACCCCCATGTACTCATCACCCAGCTTCAATAACCATCTCTCATGGCCATTCCTCATTCTCCAGTATTCCTTTTATAGCCACCACCCTCCATTATTTTAATGCAAATCCCAGGCTCCAGATGCATTATTTCGCCTGTAAAGATTTCAGAAAGTAATTGCTAAAATGCAAGGTATATGCATATATCTACAAAATCACTATATCTGAAACATTTCAGTAATTGCCTAATATCAAATAGCCAGTGTTCACATTTTCCCAATTTTTTCAACTTGGTCAAACTGAGATGCAAATTAAGCCCACATATTGGAATTAGTTGAAATGTCTTTTAATTCACCTTTAATTGTTAGTTTCCCCTCCATAATTTTTTCCCTTGTAATTTTTTGTTAAAGAAACTAGGTTATTTGTCCTTTGGGGTTTCTCAGCCTTGACTTTCCTGCTTGTGTCCCTGTGGGGTAGTTTAATGCTACACTCTACTTCTTATAAAACCGCTGTTTGAAGGCTTGATTTTTTTTGTCAGTAATTCCTTAATAGGTCATGGTGTCCATCAAGCACCCGGGTATATAAGGCCTGGTTGTCTTTCTTTTTGTGCTAACGGCAACTACTGATGATCTTCACCAAGACCTATTAATTCATTAGGAGCTGCAAAATGCTTATATTCTCATTAATTCTTTTTTTTCTTTTTTGGCTGCATCCATGGCATGTGGAAGTTCCCAGGCCAGGGATCAAACCTGAGCCACTGCAGTGACAACACTGCATCCTAAACCCTCTGCAACACAAGGCAACTCCCACTTCTTTATTTATAGGCTGGAATACTTCAATAAAAGGAAACCTTTCTTCATTAATTATTCAGTTACCTTGAGGTATGGTCTGTATATGAAAGGCAGCACAAATGTGTCTTTTTCCCTTTCCTTATTCGTTTCCTAAGTAACGAGTAGTTTCTCTAAGATTTTTCAAAGATGACCAATAAATTTTTTAAAGTATCATTGTGAGGAGTTCCCATCGTGGTGCAGTGGAAACTATGAGGTTGTGGGTTCAATCCCTGGCCTTGCTCAGTGGGTTAAGGATCCGGTGTTGTCGTGACCTGTGGTGTAGGTTGCAGACCTGGCTCGGATCTGGCGTTGCTGTGGCTGTGGTGTAGGCCAGCAGCTGTAGCTTCGATCTGACCCTTAGCCTGGGAACCTCCATAGGCCACAGGTGCGGCCCTAAAAAGCAAAAAAATAAATAATCATTGTGATTAATGGATTTTAACATATTTCATATGTTTAAATTCAGTGCAGTGATTATTGACGTTCAGATATCCCTATCTTTGGTCACTGGAAGCCACTTTAAGTCAGCTCCTGAATCCACCTAGTGATCCGATGCCTGGGACAAGAGAGTTGACTCTATATATTAGTGCTGCCCTGATCTAGAAAACCCTTCCTTGAGGTCCATGGGTAGCCCTAGAAGGAGAGTTGGTGACCTAAGCAAACCATTACCAGGTTCTCCCCACTGTTTTCATCAAGTTTCTCTTCTGCTCAAATCTTCAATCTGCCTTTGAGATTGAACCCCAATTCCTCCTCTACCTAGTTTCAAAACCCTGCCTAATGGAACGATCCACTTTATTTCCCATTGCCCCTAATGAAATCACCACACTGCTTTCAAGTTTGCCTCCTCCCTGGTTCACCAGCATGCTACACTCATTCCTGCTTTGCTCTCCCATCTGGCATCTACTTGGAGAGCCATCCTCCTCCCCGGAATCACTGGGCTGCACATTGAAGGGGCACCATTCACAGCGTGGACTTAGCAGCATGGAGCATTTCCCCTCTGCTGGCGCAAATCCTACAAGTCACCAGGCCCACCCTGAGTCCCAGCTCCCCTAGGAAGTCCTAAGAAATGACCACTCTCTCATTTGACTTTTCTATCTCTAAACCCGTCAATCACTGTCATTTGGGCCTCTCATTTGGATATTGTCTGCCTTGAACAATTACCTAATTATTTTGGGAGTCCCAGTTCTGGCTCCCTAAGGGCAGAGACAAGTTAGAGGTCTGTAAAACCCCTCACAAGGTAGCCCTTTGATAAATATTTGTTAAACTGCATTGACCTGATGGACTCAATCTGAAAGGCAGATCTGATAATAATTGCTTAGTATGGAAAACATATGAATAAAATTATATCAAGTTTTAGGTTAGCAGTTTTCTAACACCAGTTCTTCAGAAACACTGTCTTTTAAAAACTGAAAATATGGTTATGGAAGATTGAGCTGACTTACTGCTAGAATGGAAAGGCTCTAGCTTTATCTTCTGGATAACTGGAGTTCCTTTTTTTTTGCTTTTTAGGGCCGCACCCGCGCACGGCATATGGAGGTTCCCAGGCTAGGGGTTGATGCCAGCCTATGCCACAGCCACAGCAACATCAGATCCAAGCCGCATCTGCAACCCACTCCACAGCCCACGGCAACGCCGGATAGTCAACCCACTGAGCAAGGCCAGGGATCGAACCCGCAACCCCATGGTTCCTAGTCGGATCTGTCAACCGCTGTGCCACAACGGGAACTCCTTTCTTTTCTTCCCCCCCTCCTTTTTTTTTTTTTTTTTTTGAGTTCTGGTTTTTGACTTTTGGTCAGGGGTTGGCAAACTATGGCCTGCAGGTCAAATGTGACCTGCACCTGTTTTCATAAATAAATAAATTTTTACGGGAACACAGCTATCCTTATTCATTTACGTATTGTCTAAGGGGGCTTTTGTGACTCCAATGGTAGAGACTCACATATTCAGTATCTGGCATTTTACAGGAAAAGTTTGCTAATTTCTACTCTTGAAAAAGATAAGGGTAGTGGAATTTGTGATGTGATGTTTAAAGTCCAAAACTCCTTTACTGACCCCCCAAGGAGTTTCTTTTTACTGATAAACTATCACTGGTCAGCCTGGTTTGACCACATGGGCAGTGGGGCATAAAATTCCCACTGCAAATTTCTACTTTAAGTCTTCCCAAAGCTAAGATTCCCTGCACAGATCTCTTGGTGATTCAGTCTGGAGACAGAGTGTGGTCCTTTTGTGAGTAAAGACCCTGGGGGGCTTGTATGTAGGATGTCTCTCAGACCCCCAAGGCTTGCTTATTTCTCTCTTGTAGCCTTGCATTCCTTTGCCTTGACATGAAAGCCTTTCATGGGTATTCTCCGTGGAGTCCGGGGAGCCCTTTTAAATATCTGAACTTGGAAAATCTATGCAATGATAACTCATTTTTATTTCAAGATTACTGGGCTAATTCAAAAAGATAAAGCCCAGCAAAACAGGAAAAAAAATCTGAATATTTACACAAACCCATCTAGTGACTCAACGCTGCCTACATATGAATAACCTAGGGAATTTTAAAAATATAGATGCTGGAGTTCCTGTCATGGCTCAGCGGAAAGAAATCTGACCGGTATCCATGAGGATGCACGTTCGATCCCTGGCCTTGCTCGGTGGGTTAAGGATCTGGTGTTGCCCTGAGCTGTGGTGCAAGTCACAGACACAGATGGGATCTGGCAGTGTTGTGGCTGATGGTATAGGCTACAGCTCCAATTGGACCCCTAGCCTGGGAACCTCCATATGCTGAGGGTACAGCCCTAAAAAGACAAAAAACAAACAAAGAGAAAACCAGATGCTTGAGCCCCATATAGCAGAGACACTTAACAAAGGATTGAGTGAGAAGCCCAGGAACCTCTAAGTCCCTTGGGTGATTCTAGCACACCATCCAGGATTAAGATTCACTGACATATACAGCTCCTTATCATTAAGATGCCTGAGGGATGAAAGGCATGCATTCAGTTCCACTCCTTGACACCTCCTTTGCTTGCTCTGGGATGCCATCTCCCAGGGGCATCTTCATCAGGAAAGCAATTTTCAGACTGGGTATATCTACCACACTCAAACAAGATTATTTTTACAAGCTGAGAAACCTAAAACGACAGCTTGAAAATCCGACTTTGTTTTAGATCAGCCAAATTTTTCATCTTGGCACTTACCTGCTCAACAATAGATGCCAGGCGCCCCAGTGCCAGGCCACATTCATCCCCTCGGGTCACCACGGCACTTCCGAGTTTCACCACGATTCTCTTGGCATGTTTCAGCTCACTGCGGTGGGCAAAAGACTTGCCATGCGCACGACTGAGGGGTACAGTGATAAAGGGGATGTTGCTCCAAGAACGAACATGTCTGATGGCCGAAGGTTGGACATGATCTGCAGCCCCCAAAGTCAAACGCAAGGAAAAAAAAAAAGGAGAGAAATATACAATTTCTCATTAAAAGATGAATGCGTAACAGTAACGAGTTTAGCCACCAAAAAATAGCTTTATCATTCTTAACCGAGTAAAATCAGTATACAAAAGCCATGTATATATAGCATGTTTTATTTTAGTATTGTGTAGAGTTTATACCCAGTACATAGGTACATTCAAATACTGCTGGTGGAAAGTTTATATGAAACAATCTTTCCTGAAGATGCACTGGCAAAATATATCAAAAGCCTTAAAAATGTTCACATCTTTGATCCAGCCATTCCATGTTCAGAAATTTATTCTAAGGAACTAATCAGAGATGGAGACAAAGAGATTTATTGGAAGGCTATTCATCACTGTTATTTATAACAGGGAAAATCAGAAAGAGTAAATGTCCAAAACAGGACTTTTCAGTAACATAGGTAAATGCTCATATGTTTCACATACATGTTTAAAGGCATAGAAAAAGATAAAGAAAACAAATCCAAATACTAATGTTTTATCTCAGGATGGCATGTGATTTATTTTTCATTATTCCTGCTTTCTAAATTTATGCAGTAAAAATGCACTGCTTTCACAATCAGAAAAATACGTGTGCTCTGTAAGAAACCACATCACTATAAAAAGAAAGTGAGTCTGATGAGCTAAGGCATTACAGAGCAAAGTAACTGGTATAAGTAATAAAAATCTATAACTAATGTACCTACAAATTTTCTCTCTAACAGGGCAGCATGAATCCAGATATCCAGCTTTCTGAAGGAAAAGTAGTGTTGGACTCAGATACTTCCTTCTATCCCTTTGGACAACCACCCCAAGCTATTCTTTTCATGATTCTTTTTTCTTGGAACACTGAACAAAATTTCTAAGGAGTCCAAAACAACAACAAAACCCAAAACAAAACACTGAACTTGATCAAAAGGCTGAAAATACAAACGTCAGAGTTGAACGTCAGGCACTGAACCTCTACAGCACTTTTCCCAGGTCCAGCTCCTCTTGCCAGTGCCTGCTGATCAATTACCAGTTTGCTATTTCTCTCACAAATTAGGGGATTTCTCCAGTTTTAGCAGGGCACACTGCTACCAGTCAAAAAGCTACATTTTCCAGACTTTCTAGCTCAGCTAAATCAGGCAAGTTCTGGTGGATGAGAGACACGTGAAAATGTGAGACTTCTAGGAATTTCCTTGAAAAGTACTTCCTGGGACTAGAACCCACAGCTGCCTAATATCAAGCTGCCCATCAGTCACATCTATTTGTGCCAGTTCATGGCTATTATTTACTCCTAGACAATTAATCAAAGTTCAGGTCAGAGCTCCCCCCACAGTTACTCTCAATACAGAACCATTCTGCCTCATGGAGTCACTTCTTATCCTATATTGTTACCTACGGGTGCTACCTGAAGCCTTTTTGACTGAAATTACATTAAATGTGAACAAAGAAAAGGTTAGGAAAAAAAAAGATACTTCCTTTCATCCATCTTTTGAAAACAGATGAAAAGGCCGAAACTCAAATACCTGATTTTGACTGTAAGAAAACATGTTACGAACTGTGACTCAATAAAAAGAGTGTGAAAGCCTGATGATCTCACAGAGCTACTCTGTCCAGGAAGCCTGGACTACTTCCCTTCTTCTTCTTCTTCTTCTTTTTTTTTGGTAGCTCCTGGGGCATGTGGAAGTTCCAAGGCCAGGGACAAACCCATACCACAGCAGCAACCTGACCCACAGAGGGGACAGCGCCGGATCCTTAACCCACTAAGACACCAGGGAACTCCAGATGTCGATCTTGTTTGAGCCATTATTATTTGGGCTTTTCTGTTACTTGCAATCCTAGGTGATAGAGGAGGATGAATGTGCAGGTAGAGGGACAAGTGAGGCCTGGAAAGGACAGGAAAGACTAACTGCGGACGTCAGCTGTTAACGTGTGGTTTCAGACAGAGTAAATGGACCTCTTGGTGGGATTCCCTGATCTTAAGAAGTGAGGCAAAGGCTTATTTTGTCTCCCAGGTTCTCAGCAGGACAAAACTTTAGGTTCTTCCCCCCACAAAGAGTTATCTATGTATCACTACAGGCACTAATAAATAGTGAAAGGAGTTACAAAATAATCATTCCAAGCCACCATTCTATAATTGCACTATCACAGAGTAACTTTTCTTCCACTTGAGTCAACCATTATCACCTCCCTTTATATTTATAGACAGCTTTCTCAGAATTTCTCTACCCAGTGCCTCTACCTTCTGATCACCGACTCCTCTAACTGTAATCTAGCCTCCATTGTCTCTCTCTACGCTACAAAAATGGCGGGTAGGAGTTCCTTTGTGGCTCAGCAGGTTAAGGATCTGGCATTGTCACAGCTGTGGCTCTGGTTACAGCTGTGGAATGGATCTGATCCCTGGCCTGGGAACTTCCCCATGCCGCAGGTATGGCCAAGAAAGAAAAAAAAAAAAAGGTGGGTAAAGCAGGCAGAGTCCTATTCTCATGGACCAGAAGATTCGCTGTATGTTCTCTTCCCTCTGCCTCCTTCACACACAAATCTGAGAAAGCACATCTTCAACGAAGTCATGAAGAGTCCTTTCTTCCCTCTACTAAATAATCTTTTCTTTAAATGACTGTGTTTCAAGTGTGTTGGAGATACAAGAAAGACGACATGATCTTTTTTCACAGTAGGCAGAGAGCTGCTCAGTAAGCCCGTCATCTGGGATAGAACTGGAGCTTGGCACCTTTGCTAGACTCGTTCCTGCTGGAGAAGTCCCAGGGACCGCTGGGCTGGGCTGTTCTATGGAGAGCTCTCTTTCTTCATTAGGTTGATCAACATAGATATGCTGGCTCAGTCTTCAGGGATATCAGTCTATACAATGAATACACCTAAGTCTAAGCTTAAAAGTTATTCATAATGGTTTTGGCCTTGCTGACCTGACGGAGGGAGGGCTGGTAGAGGGAAAGACTTACTCCCCTGGAGTTTGGACCTGCAGTCATCATTGGCTGTATACAGAGTATCATGCATCTCGACAACTGTCAGGACTAGGCCTGCTGGCCACTTTTCTCTCCTGTGCACTGCAAGGCATGTGCTGGCCTGGAAAGTGCTAATCATGGGTGGGGCAGCCTGAGAGGACACCTCAGGGACACAGGTGGTGGCAAGCAGGTCAGTCCAGATGATCAAACCAATCAGAATCTAGCAGGCCAGGTGAGCATGAATGAGACTCTTGATCCACAGTCTGTACCAGCACAGGAAGGTGGCATGGCTGATGCCAGGCAGTCAAGGGTTATTCTGGTGTCAGGCAACTGGATCATATCAGATCAGAGCTGATACAGTTCAAGAAGAATCCACATCTATGAACAAGGTTTCAAGCAAAGAAAAGCTCAGTCACATCCAGTGGGTTTCATACCAAGAGGAGTTTTTTGGGGTCCAGGGCTTTTCTGGGTTTTCTATTCAACAATACTTTCACCCCCCAGATTGACCCTACCTCTCCTGAGGGCATTTCTTATGTTCTGCAGGGCATTATACTTTTTAGGGTCCATACGGAGGCCTGAGAAGGCCTTGATTATTTAGGATGGGTAATCTCTTACCATCTTCTAAGGAAACTCTAAGTCTCAGTGAAAAGGTACCTCCTGTTTATATATGAGGGGACACTCAGGTATACATGTATGCATTCGTGTTGGTGGAGGGCTGTCCACATTCCTCAAAAGGGCCATACACACTCCAAGGGAGGAGAGCCCTTGACCTTTTCAGCAGCAGAATCCTTACACTCAGCAATCAATGAGACTGTGTTCCAGGTCTAAATAGGAAGGGATCCTGACATGGTTTCCATCTCCCTTCCTGGCCTTCCACTGTCCTCTGTGTATCTATACACTTTCTCACTCTGCCTGTTTATTTCTTTTCTGCTCTTATGTTTATCACGGTCAGTGGACACAGGGCTCCAAGCTCCAGCAAAATCTAAATACAAATTTAAAAAAAATCTAGGGAACAGAATCAGAAAGTGCTCCCTTCTGTGAATAAGGCCAATAAGAAGAAACAATAAGAGCAACAACAAAAATATTGAAGAGGATACTTACTGTATGCCAGGAGCTGTGTTAATTATTCATACAAGTTATACAGAGGCAGAGGATACATGAAAGGACAGGTGTAGGCTCTGGAACCAGACTGCCTAGGTTGGAATCTCAACCTCTCCACTTACTTGACCAATTTCCTAAGACTGTTGTGGGGGATGATGTGAATTAATGCACGAACAGGGATGAGCACAAAATAAACACTCAATACATATTACCTGGTAAAACAAAGTGTTAAGTATGGCTATCATCATCATCACCATCATCTTACTGAATTCTCATGAATTAAGACTCATGAATTATTAGGAATTATTATTTTTATTATTTAGGAATTATTATGAGTTAGCTATTATTAGGCCCATTCTATAAATAAGGAGATTGAGGCACAGAGAAGTTGAATAACTTACCAACATTTCCATATTGCAAAAATGGCCATAATACTTGCAGCTTCTACCACCAAAACATGGAGCCTACCTTCCCACTCCTTGAATAGGGGTTGGCCCTGTGACTTGCTTTGACCAATATGATGTAGCAGAGATCTAACTCTGTATGGATCCTGAGCTTAGGCCTCAAGAGACTCTGTCGCTTTCATGATTGCTGTTCTTGGGAAGCATCATGTGAAGAAGCCACGGAGAGACTGCTGGAGAATGAACAAATATCTGGAACAGAGATGATCTATCATCTCAGCAGATTCCCCCCGGCCCTCAACAATCAACCCTGAGCCGATTCAAGAGCTGACAGACACAGAACAACTTTGTAGCTGAGCTCAGTCGAACATGCCAACCCATGGAATGGTGACCTAAATCCATAGCTGTGGTCATTAAGTAGCTTAGCTAGTTTTCAAACACAGGGAGCCTAGATCTAGACCCTGAACTTTTAACCTTCACATTCTTTACATGAATGGGAAAGAGCTATTTTTCCAATGACGATAACCTTCATTAGTTAAATAAGCAAATCCTCTTACAGTAAGATTGTTGACAACATTTACGATTATCAAGGACATAGGGAACTCAAAACATCATAACCAGCCTTTCAATAAATGGTGCTGGAACTAGACATCCATAGGCAAAAAAAAAAAAAAAAAAACTGAATCTCAATCTAGTCACCACTCCTAGACAAAAAAGTAACTCAAAATGGATCATGGACTTCAATGTAAAACTACAAAACTTTGAGTAAAACCGCAGGAGAAAATCTTCAAAATCTAAGGTTATAAAAGAGTTCTTAGACTTGACCCCATGTGTACAATCATAAAAGGAAAAACTGATAGACTGAACCTCATCAAAGTAAAAACAAAACAAAACAAAAAAAAAACTTTCCTCTGCCAAAGACCCTGTTAAGAGACTAATATGACAAACTATGTACTGAGAGAAAATACTTTTAAACCACATATCTGACCAAGGACCAGTATCTAGAAAACATTAAAAACTCTTAAAGTTCAGGAGTTCCCTTCGTGGCTCAGTGGTTAATGAATCCGACTAAGAACCATGAGGTTGTGGGTTCGATCCCTGGCCTTGCTCAGTGAGTTAAGGATCTGGCGTTGCCGTGAGCTGTGGTGAAGGTTGCAGAAGCAGCTCGGATCCCACGTTGCTGTGGCTGTGGCGAAGGCCGGCAGCTACAGCTCCTGTTAGACCCCTAGCCTGGGAACCTCCACATGCCGCGGGTGCGGCTCTACATAAAAGGCAAAAAGACAAAAAAAAAAACACAACAAAACTCTTAAAGTTCAACAGTAAATTATGATGGAGCATGATAACGTGAGAAAATAGAATGTATACATGTATGTGTGACTGGGTCACCTTGCTGTACAGTAGAAAATTTACAGAACACTGTAAACCAGCAATAATGGAAAAAATAAAAATCATTATTAAAAAAAAGTTCAAGAGAAAAAAAGCCAAATAATCCAATTAAAAATGAGCAAATGACATTTCCCTGATGCAGATATATTAATGGCAAAGGTGCACCTGAAAAGATGTACAATATCATCAGCCAGGAGGGTAAAGGAAACTAAAAATCACACTGAAGTATCATTACCCTATCAGAACAGATAAAATAAAAGAGTACAACATCAAATGCTGGTGAGATAAAGAGAAAATGGATCACTCATACACTACTGGTGTGAAGTTAAGTGGTACAGCCACTCTGAAAGAAGTTTGGCAGTTTCTTATAAAACTAATTACCTCATGCAACTGACATACAACCAGAAATTGAACTTATGGACATTTATCCCAGACATATGAAAACTACATTCACACAAAATCCTGTACACGAATGTTGACAGCAGCCTTATTTTTAACAGTAAAAAAAAAAGTGAAACAACCAGATGTCCTTCAATAGGTGAATAGTTAGTTACACTAACTGTAGTACTCCAATACCATTAAATAATACTCAGTATCAAAAAGGAACCAACTGATACACACAACTTACACGAATCTCTAGAAAATGATGCTGAATAAAAAAGTCACTCCCAAACATTACATACTGTATGATTACATTCATACAACATTTTTGAAATGACAAAATTACAAAAATGGATTGGGGATTATAAAAACACATCAGGGTTTGCCAGGAGTTAGGGACAGGGAGAGGAGAATGGCTAGAAAAGAGAAACAAACTTGAAGATCCTGTAGTGATGGAAATCTTATCTTGACTCCATCAACATCAATATCCTGGTTAAGACACTAGGGATATCTAGGTAAAGGGTAAAAGGGATCTCTCTGTATTAGTTCTTACAACTGCAAGTAAATCTATAATTACCTTAAAATTAAATAATTAATTACAAAAAAAAGGAATGAATAAAAATAGCTTGTAAAAGAGTTCCCCTCCTGGCTCAGTGGAAATGAATCTGACTAGCATCCAAGAGGACACAGGTTCGATCCCTGACCTCGCTCAGCGGGTTAAGGATCCAGCGTTGCTGTGAGCTGTGTGGCTCAGATCCCGAGTTGCTGTGGCTGTGGCGGAGGCTAGCAGCTAATGCTCCGATTTGATGCCTAGCCTGGGAACCTCCATATGCCTTGGGTGCAGCCCTAAAAAAGCTAAAAAAAAAAAACCTTAAAAAAAAAAAATCTGGGAGGGAGTTCCCATCGTGGCTCAGCGGAAACGAATCCAACTAGTATGCATGAGGATCCGCGTTTGATCCCCAGCCTTGCTCAGTGCATTAAGGATCTGGCATTGCCGTGAGCTGTGGTGTAGTTCACAGATGCAGCTTGGATCCCGTGTTGCTGTGGCATAGGTTGGCAGCTTTAGCTCTGATTCAGCCCCTTAGCCTGGGAATTTCCATATGCTGAGGGTATAACCCCCCTCCCCAAACCGGGAGGATTAAATAAAGGTAACACTTCTAATGTTTTTCAATTTTGAGTTTTTAAAAAACTTGACATACAAAAGCTGTACAAGATTAATATACATAACTTAATGAGTTTGCAAATAAGTATACACTCCTGAAACCATCACCATAATCTGCCACAAATCTATCTATCTCCTCTGAAAATTTCACTTTACTGATAAATACAAATGTAACATTTCACCAGTAAGGCTGCTTCTTTGCTTACTGCCTTTGTCCAATTCTGTCAAATGACATTTTTTTTCTCTTCAAAACCTTGTCTGAAACACAGTTCGACCAAACTTCCCATGTACTTAAGTTTCTATGGTACCTACGAGATCTGGAGAGTGTTGTGGATTGGACCCAGGGCAGGAGATGCTGGGTGAAGGACCCAGAGCGGCAGACTTGACTCAACATGCTGCGAGGTAGTCACTGACCAAGGTACCTGCAGAACGCATTTTTAAAAAACGAATAATCAAAAATACTAGACAATTCATTTTATTTTTGTCCACCTCCCCACACTCAATAAAAACCTGACCCTCCTGCTCCAAACTCCTCTACATTAGGGGAATTCCCCACCTCTTCTATATAGAGAAAGAACAGATGGCTCTTTCTCAAGCTCCAATGCTACCCTTCCTTTTCTAGAACCATCTTAGGCTTTATTAAGCAAATGGCAATTAAGAATTACAAATATAATGGAGTTCTCGTTGCGGCACAGCAGTTAAAGAATCCGACTAGGAACCATGATGTTGCGGGTTCAATCCCTGGCCTTGCTCAGTGGGTTATTGATCTGGCGTTGCCATAAACTGTGGTGTAGGTGGCAGATGCGGCTCGGATCTGGCGTTGCTGTGGCTCTGGCGTGGGCTGGCGGCTACAATTCCGATTGGACCCCTAGCCTGGGAACCTCCATATGCCGTGAGCGTGGCCCTAGAAAAGGCAAAAAGACCAAAAAAAAAAAAAAAAAACAGATTTGGTACCCAATAAGCAGCCAGCTCCACCTTCCTGCTACCACCTCCCAACAGAACTCTGAAAACAACATATTTGAAATGCCCCCATGTTCCTTGCTGACACAGAGGAGGGAAGAAGTCAGAGGCTGTTGCTTTGTCTTTCTTCTTGCTGTCCAGAGGAATCCAAAGCACATTTTGCATCTCTGGGAGGGATGGCAATGCCTGCAAATGGCTGGCATCTGAAATGACTACGGGCACCTCTCCTGGAGGATGAGTACATGGCTAGTAATCACAGGGCTGAGAACACAGTGGCTGTGGGCATTTTCCCACCATAGGTCAAACTGCAGGTTTTAGACAAAGAGTATTTACTTCACAAAAAGGTAGGGGGTGTCTACACACACACACACACACACACACACACACACACACACACAGAATATGCCATTCATTATTGTAGCTCTTATAACACTACAGTGACATGGTTGTTTGCACAAGATATGGAAAATACTGTGCCTTCTTTGCTTTGTGGGCCTCCTTTTAACTTCTGCTCTGTGTAGTGGCAGATATAGTCTAACTCTCTTAAACATGCCTCTATGTGTTTAAACTTGCCTCAAAGCACTAGCATTTTGCTCTACAGTGAAGAGAAACAAGGAATGGGTGTATTGCTTTTCAATTTGTACTGCACAGAGGTACAGAAAGTAGAGAGACGAGACTGGCAGGATACATCAGTTGTAAAGCTATGGCACCCAATAAGCAATAGAAAGTGTTAAGTGCTGTCTTTAACTTCAGTGTTTTCGAGAATATTGAAGGTCCCAAGAGAAAATTATGTGCATAACAATACAGCATGATATGACCCCATGATCTATGTTTGCTGCTTATACAAATTCCTTGCGTAACTGTTGCTAAACAATTACTTACATGTGAATTTTTCAAAATAGCCACTGAAAAGCCAAAAGGGTAAAATAATCACATAATGACACTAAAATTCTATCTCCTTCACGAATTTTCCTCAGCAACTCTTGCATTCAAAGTTGGATATAATTCTCCTTTTCCAACCCCCGTGCCCCTTGGATGATAAAACTGTAGGCCACTGGCTCCTTGGGGCAGAGTTTCCTTGCCTGCCCGCTTGCATCTCTTACAAGTGTTCTACCCTAATAAATTTGTTTTTCTTTTTTTGTCTTTTCTAGGGCCACACCAGCAGCATGTGGAGGCTCACAGGCTAGGGGTCTAATTGGAGATGTAGCCGCCGGCCTACACCACAGCCACAGCAATGCCAGATCTGGGCCGCATCTGTGACTTAACCACAGCTCACAGCAAAGCTGGATCCTTGACCCACTGAGCAAGGCCAGGGATCGAACCCGCAACCTCATGGTTCCTGGTCGGATTCGTTAACCACTGTGCCACAACAGGAACTCCCTAAATCTGTTTCTTACTTATCACTTTGTCTCTTGCTGAATTCCTTTTGCGTGGAGGCACAAAGAACACGAACCTTAGTGAGTCCAGACACAGGATGGTGGAATAGAAGGACTGGAGCTCAACTTCTCTCCCAAAAAACAGCAAAACTACAACCGAATGCCGAGCAACCTTCAACCAAATGGACTGGAAACTTCCAAAAAAGATATTCTACTCCAGAAGACAAAGAGGGGACCACATCAAGAGGTAGGAGGGGCGATTACGTGATAGAAGCAACTCCTGGGTGGGAAGCCCCAAAGACTGGAAAGTAACTGTATCACAGAGACTCAGCTACAGGACTCAGAGTTCTGAGCCCCACGACAAATCCCCACGCCTGGGGATCGGGCACAGGAAGAAAGAGCCCCCGGAGCATCTGGCATTGAAGGCCAGCGGGGCTTGTGTGCAGGAGCTCCACAGGACTGGGGGAAACAGAGACCCCATCCTTGAAAGGCACACACAGACTTTCACATGCACTGGGTCCCAGGGCAAAGGAGTCTCCATAGGAATCCGGGTGGAACCTGACTGCAATTCTTGGAGGATCTCCTGGGAAAACAGGGGTGACTGTGCCTTGTTGTGCGGGAAGGGCAGTGGAGGTGAAGCTCTCGGGGACATTCATCAGCCTGCATTTCTCTGGAGGTGGCCATTTCTGGGAAAATCTGGTCCTTCCCATCAGCGCTGAGAAGCTCCAGGGCAAACAATAATCCAGGTGGGACCATAGCCCCATCCATCAGTAAACAGGCTGCCTAAAGACCCCACAGGCACACAGCCAGCCTCTGATCTCATCGAGACAAAGCCCCACCCATCAGAGGGACAGGAATCAACCCCACCTACCAGTGAGCAGGGATCACTCCCTCCCAAAAGGAAGCCTACAGCAAGCCCCCTCCATACCAACTTTAGCCACAGGGGAGGCAAACACCTGAACTAAGAGAGGCTACAACTCTATTGTTTACAAAAAGCTCACCACACCAAAAACCTATAAAAATGAAAAGACAGAAAACTAACTCAGATAAGGGAGAAAGAGAAAAGCCCAGAAAAACAGCTCAGTGATGAGGAGATTATCAGCCTCCCAGAAAGAGACTTTAGACTGTTGATGCTGAAGATGATGCAAGGCATTGGAAATAGACTGGAGGCAAAGATAATTTACAGGAAACACTGAGCAAAGAAATACAAGATGTAAAAATTAAACAAGAAGAGATGCAAAAATACAATCACTGAAATAAAAAATTCATTAGAAGCAGCCAACAGTAGAATACAGGAGGCAGAAGAACGAATCAGTGAGGTGGAGGACAGATTAGTGGAAATCACTAATGCAGAAGAGAAAAGAGATAAAAGATTGAAAGGAAATGAGCAGAGTCTCAGAGGACTCTGGGATAATGTTAAACGCACCAACATCCGTATTATAGGGGTGCCTGAGGGAGAAGAGAGAGAGAGAAGGGGACAGAAAAAAATATTTTAAGAGATAATAGTCGAAAACTTCCCTAATATGGGAAAGGAACCACTCACTCAAATCCAGGAAGCGCAACGAGTACCATATAAAATAAACCCAAGGAGGAACACCCCGAGACACATATTAATCAAAGTTGGATATAATTCTAAAATTCTCAGCAACTCTTACATTCAAAGTTGGACAAAATTCGAAAATTCTATCTCCTTCACGAATTTTCCCCAGCAACTCTTGCATTCAAAGTTGGATATAATTCTACAGGTTAGTTTTTGACTGATTCATGTACTACTATTGATTTTCCCAAATGAATTATAAACTTCCCACTGACAGCACGGTAAACAGAATGGGAAACAAAGACTTCGGAGTTGGAGAGATTTGGGTTCAAGCTTTGCACTTGTTAGCCATGTGCCATTTGGAGGGTTACTCACTCTTTCTAAGCCTCAGCTTTCTCATTTGTAAACCAGGAACATTAAGAGTAAGGATCTCGGAGTTCCTTTCGTAGCTCAGTGGTTAACGAATCCGACTAAGAACCATGAGGTTGCGGGTTTCATCCCTGGCCTTGCTCAGTGAGTTAAGGATCCAGCGTTGCTGTGAGCTGTGGTGTAGGTTGCAGACACGGCTCGGATCCCGCGTTGCTGTGGCCGTAGGCCGGCGGCTGCAGCTCCTGTTAGACCCCTAGCCTGGGAACCTCCATATGCCGCGGGTGCGGCTCTACATAAAGGCAAAAAGACAAAAAAAAAGGGTAAGAATCTCATTGAATTACTGTGAGTCAATGCATGGAATGTCTGGGTGCAACAGATGCTCAATAAACATCAGTTCTCTTCCTTCTTCTGTCTTTTTAGCACTAATAATATCTAACGACCATTTCTACTTCTTTCAGGGCCTATCACAAACATAAAGAAGTCCACATCTTCTGGAGTTCCCGTCATGGCTCAGTGGTTAACGAATCCGACTAGGACCCATGAGGTTGCGGGTTCGATCCCTGGCCTTGCTCAGTGGGTTAAGGATCTGGCGTTGCCGTGAGCTGTGGTGCAGGTGGCAGACGCGGCTCGGATCTGGAGTTGCTGTGGCTGTGATGTAGGCTGGCGGCTACAGCTCCGATTAGACCCCTAGGCTGGGACTCTCCATATGCTGCGAGTGCGGCCCTAGAAAAAGCAAAAAGACACACACACACACAAAGAATTCCACATCTTCTAATGGACAGACATAATTACAAATTATACTTATTGGCTGTTTATCCCTCTCTTATGGATGAATAACTGCAAGCTCTGAATGTTTAAAGTCAATAAGGTATTAGGCTGAAGACTCATCTAGAAACCAAGCCTCCGGGCCTCTCTCTTTGCCTCTGACTAACCCCTCCTTCACTGTAAAAGATAGTTCACCCTGTCAGTTTATTATGCCCTCAAAAATAGACGGCTAATTCCAGGCAGCAAAGGGTATGTGTGCCTCTGTGTGTGTCTAGACTCCGTGTCATCAATTGAAAAGTTTCCATGTTTTGTCTCAGGACATTTCTCAAGAACCTCTTTACAAGTTCTGAATAGAAAGCCTTCATCTTACTGATCTGGAGAGAGAAGTGAACTTTAGTCCCAACGAACGTCGCTCAGAAACACAGGACTGTTATGGTTCACCACTTAAAGACAAAGACCCAAGGATAGACCTCACGGCCTCTAGAGCAGGGGATGGTGATGGCGGAGAGGGGGTGGAATCTGGGTCAGCCCTGTTGGGCCAGGGAGGCACTATTCATAATAGACTATTCATAAGTCTCACTGCAAAAGGCGGTCGTAAGCAAGCTCTCTGGCTGCTGCGGGGGGCGCGGGCGGTGTTGAAGAGGGATCATGATAAGCCCAGGCTGGCTGCAGAGCCTGCACACACAAGCCCCTGAGAGTAAGCGTGGGGGAGACTCCACACGCAGTGAAACACCACCACTGATGCAGGTGCACTGGGAGCTGGTTCCAGACTCCCGGATCAGGAAGGGGTTCGCTGAGTATTCAGGCCTCCACATGGACCAGTTCCCTCATTGGGGTGTTCCCAAGGGTGGCCAGCGAGTTCGGGTACCCGCAGCCCCCGCAACCCCTGGGCCTCCCGCGAGAGCATATGGCGGTGCAGCGCGCCCTGGGAGGCCCAGCCCGCCGCCAGCCCTCAGCGCGCGCCCACACTCACTGGCAGGCCAGACCCCGGACCACCTTCCTCCTGCTCAGGCCGCGCGTCCCCACAGCTGTCTCGGTCGCCCGCGAACCGACGCGCGCACCCTCCCTCACCTCAGCCCGGGCGCCGCCTCAGTCACTGCGGAGGCGCCGCCGTCTCGCCATCCCCGCCACTGTCCCCGCCATCCTCGCCGCCCGCCGGTACCTGCCTGACCGCCGCCGCCCGGCACCGCCTCCCGGACTGCACTCCACACCAGCCGACTCTTGCGC
Organism: Catagonus wagneri; assembly: GCA_004024745.2. Lineage (NCBI taxonomy): Eukaryota > Metazoa > Chordata > Mammalia > Artiodactyla > Tayassuidae > Catagonus > Catagonus wagneri. Next base: position 33,324,216 of record PVHT021183705.1, on the reverse strand, counting down.
CGGCTTACTCTCCTTTTTCTTCCGTCCACGTCCCGCAAGATGACGTTACGTCAGCAGCGTTGGAGTAAACCCACGCCGCGGGGCCTCCGCCATTGACGCAAAGCAAGGGGCGGGCACGGAGTTGCGCCGCGGCAATGGCGTACGCGCCTTCCAAGAATCCAGCCCACTCTCCACGTGGCGAGCCCCTCCCGCCGAGTCCCCGGGCAGACGCCGGGAGGCGGGGCTCCAGCGCTCTAGGTGGTTGTCCACGTCCCAGGCGCAGAGGGGGACAGGCGCCGAATGGAGTGTGTGAGACAGCCCATCCCGCCTGCCAGGGAGGCAGAAAAGATGCCGCAGCTGTTTGTAGATCCCATGTGATGTGTTTGTCGCTATTGATCGTTACATCTCAGACACCCCTCGGAAATAGGTTGGTTCAGTTTACACGTATTTGAGGATCCCACACGCCTGGCAAATTATTGCTATTTAAATGGGAATATTTTGGCACTGCTATAAAATGATTCTCTCCCTAGTCGCCTGGAGGTTTCCTCGGGGGTCCCAGCCCAACTCCCGTTCAGCAAGAGCATTGATGAGAAGACTGTATTTTAAGTTATATTTAATTCCTGACAATTGGAACCATTATAAAGGTGAATGCAGATCCACCCTTAAAATTAGAGCTCAGACCCTCTCCCTCTTTTCTACTTGCTATGTTTTCCTCAAAGGACATGTTCGTTCCTGCGTAGACACAGATGTAGTGCTGGGTACACTGGGCATGTGAGGGGCTGGAGTAGGCACAACACTCTGGTCGAGGTCGGTACACCTTGCCCCTTGTGTAGTTGTCCCTGAGAACATTGCTGAGCCTATTTATTCATTCTCTCATTTGTTAAACATTGGCTACTTTGTGTATCAGGCTTTCCCTAGGTTTGGAGGAGGACATGTCACCTCCCTAGAGAGCCTTTAGGGAAAGACAGGTATGTGAACAAATGGTTATGTGATTAATGTTGGAGGAGGGGGTACCCAGGGATTCAGGCAAGACTTTAAACAGAGTAGACATTTGAATTATGCTTTGAAGGACAAGAAGTAAGTAGTTTGGAGTTCCTGTTGTGGCTCAGGGGAAATGAATCTGACTAGTATCAATGAGGACAAAGGTTTGATCCCTGGCCTTGCTCATTGAGTTAAGGATCCAGCGTTGCCATGAGCTGTGGTGTAGGTCGAAGACGTGGCTTGGATCTCATGTTGCTGTGTGGCAGCTACAGCTCTGATTAGACCCCTAGCCTGGGAACCTCCATATGGTGCAGGTTCAGCCCTAAAAAGGCAAAAACAAAACAAAACAAAAAACCAAAAAAGCAGTTCGCATAGAAAAGGGGCACAGGATCATAGGAGGAAGAGAGACTGTAACATGTAGAGGCATCAGACACCCTTTGAGGAGAGATGTTTGGTGGTGATGGGGGGGCATCTAGTAAAATTTCTGGGCCATGTTAAAGGTTTTGAATCTTATCCTCAAAGATAGAGAACCATGACTTTTAAAAGTACTGGGGTGGCATGATCAGATTTGTGTGTCTGAAAGTAGTAGAGGGGGTAGAAACTGGGTGCTTGGTTAACCTATGGCAAAGGCTCAAATAAAAAATGATGGCTGGGGAAGAGGCTCCAGCAGGGGGCTTGGGAGCATAAAGGAGAGAGAGCTGACCTCTGCTCACAACCTGATAGTGGGGGCGAGAGGAGAGGAGGAGCACTTGCAAATCTGGTGGTACTGCAGTAGTGTTAGGAAATAGATGAGGGGTGTAGTTTTTTTGGGTGAAGGATGAGAACACCGAATACATGTTAAGTTTTTGAGCACTTTACATTTAAAGTAGGGTAGGGGATAGAAAAGAAGTAAAATTGCCCCCTGGTGGTGTCCTTGGGTACTTGAGCTTTTAAGATTCTCCCAGTGACCTTAGAACTAAAGATTAACTGTGGGTATAGCTAAAGCCATTAGGAACAGAAGCGTTCTCCACTCAGGAAGTCTTGTTCTGTTTTGAATGTGTCCAATTACCCACACTATGGTAATTGCCTGCCTGCCTTCCTGCTAGAAAATCCGTTCCTGAGAGCTGGGAACTATATTCCTGGCACATAATAGCCAATAAAGATTTGATAAAAGAATGAATTTAATTTCTCTGGGCTTAGTTTTCTCAAATAAGAAATGTGCTAATAACACGGTCCTTGTCTTCTATACTTGCCTATGTTTTATATAGTATAGTCTACATGTACTAGTCTATAGGTTTGTTAAGATCAAATATGAAAATCCTTTGACACTGTCCAAACATTTTCATTACTGCTATTTTATTTTCATTACTGTTTCACTATTAATATTCTACTCCACAAAAAAGAGAAATAAATGGGATATGTGACTATGGGTTGGGAAAAATCAAATATCAGGATTAAAGTCTAGTTTGCCTTTCCATAGAAATCAAGGAACTGATTCAGCCATGGTATCTTTCCTGCATGTGACTTAAAAAAAAGAAAGGCAATTCTTCCCAAGTCAGGGATCAAGCCAGGAATTGGACCCATGCCACAGCAGCTACTAGAGCTGCTGCAGTAACATTGTATCCTTAACCCACTGAGCCATATGGGAATGCCAAGTGATGTGTGTGTGTGTGTGTGTGTGTGTGTGTGTGTGTGTGTCTTTTTAGGGCTGCACCTGCGGCATACGGAGGTTCCCAGGGTAGGGTCCAGTCGGAGCTGTTGCTGCCGGCCTACGCCAGAGCTAGATCCCAGCGGCATCTGCAACCTACACCACACAGCTCACGGCAATGCCGGATCGTTAACCCACTGAGCGATGCCAGAGATCAAACCCGCAACCTCTTGGTTCCTAGTGGGATTAGTTTCCGCTGCGCCACGACGGGAACTCCCAAGTGATTCTTTTTTGAATGGAGGGATTTAACTTTTGTCTCAGCAAATGGAAATAAGGCTGGACATGACCAGAAAGTCACATAGGAAGTAGACTATTTAGAACTGGACTATAAGTATGCAGGATTGGAAGCTCTCTTCGTGGCTCAGGGGTAACAAACCCGACCAGGATCCACGAGGATGTGGGTTCAATCCCTGGCCTCACTCAGTGCGTTAAGGATCCGATGCTGCCGTGAGCTGTGGTGTTGGTCGCAGATGCAGCTTGGATCTTGTGTTGCTGTGGCGCAGGCTGGCAGCTATAGCTCTGATTTGACCCCTAACCTGGGAATTTCCATATGCTGCAGGTGCGGCCCTAAAAAGCAAAAGTAAAGAGTAAGAATGCAGGATTAAAGACTGCTTCTTTACACCCTATAGAGTAGTAGGTTAAATTATCTTAGTCTCAGTTTCTTTCATTGTTAATAACAGAAACATTCAAACAAGGCAATTTACTAGAAGGAATAACTTATAGTTTCCAAGAGCAGGAGGTAAAATTGGATCTCATAAAAGGCGGGTACAAGGATCTGGAAGCTGGGAACCAAGAATATCCTCCATCTCTGTGTTTCTAATTTATACTTCTCTCTACTCATCTCCTTTTTTTCTCCTTTTAAGATGCACTTTTCATTAGCAAAAATTTGGTGGAGAATGGCCTCCTCAATCCTAAAAAATCTTTAGTGTCTACTCCCAACTGACTTTTAGACTTGGTTCCAGTTTCGTATTCCTAGAGAGAATATTTTACTGGCCTGCCTTGGTCTAGAACTCCCATTTTTTATCTATCCAGTCAGCTGTGGCAGAGAGAGGACGTGTCATGCAGGTAATGTGAACACGGAGGCTGGGCCTACTCCTTCAGCAGAACTCTGTGTGATGGAGATTCCCTGAGAAAAGGGCATAGATGAGGCCAGTAGACCTGTTACATGAGTTGGCAGTGCTAGGACAAACGAATAAACCAGTTTCAGCCACACTATGCGATACCATTTTGTAGATTCACAAACCGGACTGAATATCAGAAGCCCGAGAAAAGACTTTAAAAGACACAGATTCTTAGAGGACCTCCCCACCCCAGTGAATTAGAATCTCTAGGGGCAAGACCCAGGAATGAGCACTTTATTTATTTAAATTTTATTTTTTTGTCTTTTTAGGGCCACACCTGAGGCATATGGAAGTTCCCAGACTAGGGGTCAAATAGGAGCTCTAGCTGCCAGCCTCCGCCACAGTCACAGCAACTCAGGATCCAAGATGTGGCTGCACTATCTACACTCAGCTCGCAGCAATGTTGGATACTTAACCCACTGAGCGGGACCAGGAATTGAATCCGTGTCCTCACGGATACTGGTCGGTTTCATTACCACTGAGCCACAACAGGAACTCCTGGGAATCAGCACTTTTAATGAACCTAGATTATGATGTGACTGGCTTTGAGGAACCCCTGCTTTAAAAGATAAGCCCAGAATGCCAAACAAATACATCAATAGAAATGGGAAGTTATTGGAGTTCCCGTCATGGCGCGGTGGTTAACGAATCCGACTAGGAACCATGAGGTTGTGGGTTCGACCCCTGGCCTTGCTCAGTGGGTTAACAATCTGGCGTTGCTGTGAGCTGTGGTGTAGGTCGCAGACGTGGCTCAGATCCTGCGTTGCTGTGGCTGCGGCGTAGGCCAGTGGCTACAGCTCCTGTTAGACCCCTAGCCTGGGAACCTCCATACGTCATGGGTGCGGTCCTAAAATGACAAAAGGCAAAAAAAAAAAAAGGGAAGTTATTCATAAATAAGGAACATTTATACTACATAAATAGGGAGGGTTTTTTGGGAAAGCAAGTGTTTTCTTTAAAATATAATTTTATTTTCTCTGATTATAAAAATTAGAAAAAAATTCAAATTTTAGACATGTTAGCCTCCCAGACTTGTTTGTCTAAGAACATACATATATTTTTGTTTTACAAAAATAGGCCCATAGGAGTTCCCATCGTGGCGCAGTGGTTAACGAATCCGACTAGGAACCATGAGGTTGCGGGTTCGATCCCTGGCCTTGCTCAGTGGGTTAACGATCCGGCGTTGCCGTGAGCTGTGGTGTAGGTCACAGACATGGCTCGGATCCTGCGTTACTGTGGCTGCAGCGTAAGCCAGTGGCTACAGCTCCGATTAGACCTCTAGGAGCCTCCACATGCTGCAGGTGCAGCCCTAAAACGACAAAAGGCAAAAAAAAAAAGAAAAAAAA